>JAHXMU010020461.1:0-16742 GCA_019455685.1 Philornis downsi
TTATAAATTAAGTTCACGCTATGATGAGAGGCTTTAAATGATTCACCACCTGAGGGGTCAGCCCAATGGGAGATCTGGTGAACAGAGAAAATGTAGTGCAATGGAATGAAATAGTTTAAAATCGGTTTGGACTTTAATTCTTTTGGCACTTAAACAATTCTGTTTTCATACGAATATGATAATGGCTCGGCTATACCTATAGATTACGATTCTTTTTATATCCTACAGCAGACGTGAAGTTTTCGTGCTCTGCACGACGTGATATTGAAAAATATGACAACAAAATATATATTCGGAATAAATTTATGATAGAATTGTCGATAACAAAAACCTTCCGATTTACAGAAGAAGAGCAAGTACAGGGAAGCTGATGAATGTTGCTACATAAACTCGAATAACTATTTTTTTTTAATTCAAATAAATTATTTTTTCTTTCTCTATTTTTTATGAGCCTTTTTACAGCCATTGTAAATGACCCCCATGCTCGGAGACACATGTAGAACAAAGTAATTCAACATTGCCTGAAAGGTTGCAACGTAAATAATCTTAATTGTCGATCGAATAATTCATTTGATTTATGTCGTCCAAATTTTGTAACCACCAGGAAACCTAAAGAACCAACGTAATGGGTTATCCATTTTATGGTTTCAAAACCACCGATCCTGTTAAATACCTGTCATCTGAAATGTTATTTTGTTAGTGAAAGGTTTGCCATTTACGAATACGGGTCATTTCACAACCGAAGAACGTGTAAAAATAGTTAAAACTTACTACAAAGGTAGTGATTTAAACGTGAGCTTTCAATCCAATAAAATTTTCTTCGGCGATTAAGCTCATTTCTCACTCGGTGGTTATGTCAACAAGCAAGATTGTCGTATATGGGGCTCGGAGAATCTAGATCTATAGGTGTCATTGGGCCGTATTTTTTCGACAATGACGCTGAAGGAACCTCAAAAGGATCCACTGCTGCAATCAGTCCAAAGGCAGTCTCTTAAATTACATTGTATTTCGTATATAATGGCAAGTTTCAACCATTATAATGAAATAAAAGTTTCATCGAAATCATAGCTTTATGTGCATTTTATTTAAATTTACTTGAAGCCGAAAAATGGATAAAACTGTAGTATAAAGTTTATCGTAATCAGTTTATAGGGGAATTTTCGCTGCAGGTTTGTCATAACAATCCTCTTCAGCATCTTGTTGAAACCACACAGAGTTGAAAAGATTTCTGTTTCGGCGTAATTCTAGAAAGTAAAACTATGTCAACATTTTTAGGTTATATCGTGGTAGCAACATTCAACAGTAACTTTGTATTTACTGTAATAACTTTACATAAACCTAATATTTGTACAAAGTTGAGACAGGTTTATTATATTTTAACCCAAAGGAATGATGGTATATATGATTTGATACCGTAAAACTATAACACCCAGAAGGAAACGCTTAAAATATCAAGCCACCTGTCTGGCCGACTGACTGGTGGACACGTCAGATCGAACCTGAGAATTGTAAATGGGCTATATAGACCCACCCAGGCAGTACTTCTAATAAACGGTGTCCCAACAAGAACGCAAGATTTAAATTTGGCGCCATTCGAAGTGTCATTGTTTGACATTTGAACAATTGTTATTGCTTGCTAGTAGAAGGTACGAGGTTAGTAAAAGTGGAGCGGTACTCGCATGAACAACGCATTTTCATTGTGAAATTATTTCACCAAAATGGTGAAAGTTTTGCGGCTACAGTTCGCAAATTGCAGCCAATTTGGGGTCACAATAATGCTCCAAAAGAGTCAACTGTAAAGAGATTAATGGATAAATTTGCCAAAACTGGGCCTGTTAGTGATGTAAAGACAACAACGCGCCTTCGACCAGGTCGATCGACCGAAAATATCGCAGCTGTTCGTGATGACGTCGCTCAAACTCCATCCACTTCAATTTGGCACCGAGCTCAGCAAATTGGTGTCTCCAAATCCACTATGCAGCGAATTTTGACGAAAGATTTGCATCTTCATGCATACAAAGTTCAATTGACTTTGGAACTGAAACCAGCTGACCATGGACAGCGAAGGGAGTTCGTTAATTGGGTATTGGAGAGAAAACATGAAAATGCTGATTTTGCCGATTAAAATCATCTTCAGTGACGAGGTCTATTTCCATCTTGATAGCTTCGTCAATAGGCAGAATTGTCGCATTTGGGGTGAGGAAAATCCTCGAGTGATTCACGAGAAGCAAATGCATCCTCAACGTGTCACTGTGTGGTGTGGATTTTGGGCTGGAGGAATCATTGGACCTTTTTTTTATGAAAATGAGGCATGTCAAGCGCAAACAGTCAATGGTGCTCGATATCGTGAACTGATAACCAGTTTTTTCGTGCCTAGAATTGAAGAAAGGAATGTGTTCCAAAGCAACAATTCAATTGCTGCATTAGCCATTTCCCGGTCGTGTTATTTCGCGTTTAGGAGACCAAAATTGGCCGCGTAGATCGTGCGATTTAACACCATTAGACTTTTTTCTTTGGGGTTTTTTGAAGTCGATGGTTTACGCGAATAAGCCGACGATGACTCAAGTCTTAAAAGAGGAAATTAGACGCTGCATTAATGAAATACCACAGCATTTATGCAAAACGCTCATTGAAAATTTCATTAAAAGATCGCGTGTGTGCCAGCAAAGACGCAGCGGCCATCTGCCCGATGTGTTGTTCCACACATAACCTCATTCTGTCTACTTTACGATGTAATAAAGTTTCACGACTTTTTTTAGATATCTCTGTTTTATTTAAAATTTAAATCTTGCGTTCTTGTTAAGACACCCTTTATACATATATAAAAAATTGAGATATGTCGAAGACTAAAAATCTGATTTTGGTAAAAAAATAAGTACAAATTTCAAACTCTTCAGACTAATCAAACTAATAAAAATACCCAAAAATCTACATTCTATTAAAAACCCAAAAGAATATTATCACCAAAGCCGAACTTTGGTTAGTTTCCTACAATTTTTTTTTATGATATTATTTTATTAAATAATTTACAGCGTTGTTATAACGTTTTGTTTATTACAACACTTAACAAGTAAATACACCTCTAATACAATAACATTTTATTCGTAAACTTATGCAAATGATACTCCAATTTGAAAGAATTCCTCTAATTCTTCATTTCGCAAATTACTTTCCGCCAAAAATTCCATTTACAAACACCAAGACCGAAAAAAAAAACTGCTGGAGACTAAGGAAGCAAATTGTTTTAATTATTTTTAGGTAGTTTTAACTGCGGTTTTTTTTAATGAATTTTTTATGCGCTAACAACATAACTTTTCACTGCAGGAGACTTTGCGTAAGGTCATGTAATTTCATTATACTAATGTCCTTTTCAATAGTCGCGCTAAGGGCTTTGCGCTCTTTGTGCCGATGGGGTTTTTAACCTTTCAGCAGTGGAAAATTAGCAACATTTGGAAAATTTCACAGGCCATGAGAATTTTGTGCAAACAAAAAGACAATTATGTAAATTTTTTTAGTGCTGCCCTGTTTCTGGGGGGAAAGAAATTTTGGATTTTTCTTTCTTAGGGAAAACTTTCGCAGTTTTATGGGTGGATGACTAGAAAATATTAGGTTGTATTTAATTATTTCCATTAGCATTTATAATATTTTCGCCTACAAGTGGTAAAAAATACATGCAAACATTCCAAAGACAACAATTGGTTTAGTATGGTCTGCAAGGAATTGGGTATAGTTATATGGTATACTTATTAGTACTGGTAATACGCAAATGATGTTCATCGGCTCATTGCGGCAGTATGTCCTTATCTCAGAGGGATCGTTGAAACTAAGGAAAATTTTATGATTTGTTTAATTAGGATAGTGGCAACTTATGAGGATTCCGAACATCAGCAGGGACTGACAGCATTTGCAAAATATATAATATATGGTTGTTTTGGAAGTTGCCGGTCGAGCATTACAAATGACACCCCTGAGTTAGAAGGTGAAGTCACTAGAATATTCTTCCGCAAAGTCCAGTATATAAATAATTTGATTATGTTGTGGATATGGAATATATTGCATTTGAATTAGTTGGATATTTAAATATTTTGGATATTTTGAATAGTTCGAATATTTTGAACATTTTTAACATTTTTGTTTTTAATATATTTAATATTTTTATTGTATTTATAATTTTCATTGTTTTTAAATTTAATTGTTAATATTTTCAATATTTATAATATTTTTAATAATGTTAATACTTTTAATATTTTTAATATTTTGAATATTTTTAATATTTTTAATACTTTTAATATTCTTAATATTTTTAATATTTTTAATATTTTTTAATTTTAATACTTTTAATATTTGTAATATTTTTAATGTTTTTAATATATTTAATACTTTTATTGTATTTGTAATTTTTACTGTTTTTTATTTTATTTTTTTTTAATATTTTTAATGTTTTTAATATATTTAATATTTTTATTGTTTTTATAATTTTTATTGTTTTTAACTATTTTTAATAATTTCAATATTTTTAACGTTTTTAATATATTTAATATTTTGTGTATTTTGAATATTTTTAATGTTTTTAGTGTTTTAATATTTTTAATATTTTTATCACTTTTAGTATTTTTTATGTTTTTAATATTTTTATAATAATATTTGTAATATTTTTATCATTTTTACTTTGAATATTTTGAATACTTAAAATATTTTGAATATTTCGAATATTTTGAATATTTCGAATATATTCAATATTTTGAATAATTTTTATTATCTTTTGTATTTTTAATATTTTAATTTGAATATTTCAAACATTTTGAATATTTTCAAAATTATAAATATTTTCAATTTGAATGTAAAGTATATTTTTGATATGCTGGAATATTGTTATTACTTTACGTGTGTGGATAACTATAAATATTTTGAATAATATGGAATATTTAAAATATTTGACAAAATTGCAGTAAACAGAGAACGTATGATTAATAATGTTAATGGCATTTGAACTCCAAAGCGAATGAGTAATATTAAGTTACGATACGTATAATTAATAAAAATGTATAAATAATAAACTGCATAAAATTTTATTGCTGTCGAATCATATTTTCAGTAAACACCCATTTTTATGACAGTACTTCCATGATGAGTTTCTACCTAACAAAGTTATATGTTTTTCGCATATGTCCACAAGAACCCAAGCCAGTAACACGGTGTGTTCTATGATGAAGGCCGCCTCTATACCAAGCTTTTGCTTCTACCCATCTCATTTCATTAATTCAACAATAAAATATTAATGCGTATTCACAGTGCAGCCAAGAAGCGGCATTGTAAATCGTGCAAACCGTGTAATGGACCCCAAGGATAGAGAGTGATTTCGGAATTCGAAATTTTTACATAAAATATAATGAGAGTGATTGAGTGGGAAAAGCGTTGGTGAAATGTTTAATATTCATAACCACCGCAAAGGATGACGAAAGTGATGAATGATGAAGTATTTCTCATCAAAAATGCGGGTTATGTGAACGGGAGTACTCTTGTAGTATATGACTTTTTGCTGTTAAAACTTGATTGATGTCCCCCCACACCACCGTTTGATGGCACGAATAGTTAAGCTTCTTTAATGTCATAAAATATTGATGTGTATAAAAGTTGTTACAACAAAGTTCATGATTATGTATGACATATGTTCGAAATGTGAAAATATTTTAAAATACTCGTTAACACATCTATTTATGCAATGTTTTTATTCTTCTTTGCAGGTAAGAGTCAAAGTGATGATGTGGTTTAAAACGGTCCAGATCCCTATGTGTCAAAAGTAAGTGTAAAGGTATATGTTTAATGAGACATATGATACATTTTAAACGATTCTCTTTCATATTGTGATAAATCAGAGAGTTTACGTAGAAAAGATGTAGAAAAATGTCAATGTCATGTGAAACCGCATAAAACAGCAGTGAGTTATAAAAGTCGTTTGTATGCAAAACAAGCAAAATCATTGTTGTCTGCACAGAGAAATGCGGAATCTTAATTATATGGAAATGATTCTAAAATTACTTCTGTGTATACCACCCCTACGTATGAGAGATAATAATGTTGGTACACATGAGCGCATGATAATTATTGTATATTTCTTCACTCCGAGTTTAGGCATCATAGTACATACGTATAATAAACTAAAATTCGAATAAATTAATTTTTGTTGGAAAATGAGCACCACAAATGATATATGAACACTTAATTATCGTGCTTATTAAGAGCAGTAATAAAAATTTATAGACAATTTGAGATCAAAGTTTACTTAACTTCATTTAATTAACAGTTTTCTATTTACTATAGTACAGTGGTGAGAATACGCCATTATCGTGCATATGGCCGTGGGTTCGAGACCTTCCGTTACGACTATCAAATCCTCGTTTGATCAGCTGCCACCTCGATATGCCCGATGAAAACTTCGAGTAATCAGACAATCGGCAAGTCTAGTGAAAGCATTCCAAACTGGCATTTAAATTCGTCTTTAAGTTGTAGAGCCCGTTCAGAGTATACCTAAAAATTGATGTGTCTAAGCAAAGTGAACTGCAGTCCAATATCGTGTTCATGAGAAGCAAAGAAATTTTTTTTATACTTACCAGCGATATTTGCAGTGTGCGTAATTAAGTGTAATATGGCGATTTTTGAAAGAGTTATAGATTTTTAGTATATTTTCATAATTTTCGGGATATACTGCAATGAAATTTTAAAAAATTGCATCGTTATGCTATATTTGAGATTCATTCTAAATCAAAATGAAACCCAAAAAAAAAAAAAAAATTTCGAATACTAGATTTCGATTTCCAGATATCGCAATTGTTCCCTTCGTAATATTTCGCATTCCAGGGATTTCTCAAAAAAGACATTTTCATAAATTTTGCTAAATAAACATATTATTTATGCTTTTGATGGAAAAACATCTTTGAAATCCCTAAACAAATATTGACGTATTAAATATTTGGTCTTCAAATTCAAAAAGCATAGTTAAATTTTTAAATTTTCAAAATTATTTTTGCATACCATCTTGATAACTATCTATATTAGAAAGCGACAACATAAATAATATCTTAAAATTATTTCTATTTGTTGTCTAATACTTACACTGAATAAACAACGATAATATAAAACCAGTTCTATAATACCAAAAATCAAAACTTTATGGGTTCAACCCCAGAAAGCCATAGAATACGTGTTTGAGGACAAATCATTATGTACACAACCTCTACTTTGTTCGAAATGTTGATGTCAGCTTCATTTTTGCAAAATATTGACTTCCAAATATCCAGAAATTTAGCTATGATTCGAACATTTGAGATCATTTATCACAAAAAAGTTATTTAATTAAAAAATAATAATTTGCAAACTATTTGACAAACTCAAAAAAGTATCGTGTTTTCCACATTTTGTAATTTCCATTTCCAATCTTTACCATTTAAAAGGTATACAGAGACGCTTTCCTCTTTTAAAATATGTATTAAGTGATCTATAATATCATTACTAACACAACGTATGAGTAATATTAATTTTTGGCTCTACTGCGCGTATTAGTCGACTTTGGATACTATAGAATGACGTATGAGTAATATTAATTTCTATATAATGTCTCACACACGTACAGTTGACTTTGAATTCAAATGGAAGCTGACTTATTAGGGTTTATCGATAGTTAAATATTGTTTCGGGTAACTCTTAACGTGCTTGTTGCATATGCCTTAAAAAAATTCTAATACACACAACTTTACTCCAGTTAACGTGATGTCAAATAATGAAATATTAGAATGCTTATTTCAGTTCAAAACAAACAGCAATAAAAAACTGTGGGTAATCTTAATAAATTCGTAAAAAAATTAACTTTAACAGAATACAGAATTCAAAGTTTATTTTCAAAATTAAATTTTCATTAAATCGTGAAAAATATGATGCAACAACATAATATAAGAAATTAATTTTATCTTAAAGCGACAGAACTAATGGCATATATATATATATTATTTCTAATGTTGGTAACAATTAATTACGAACTGTGTTAGGTGTTAGGTTCCTTAAGTCTCTTTCCAAAGTCTAATGCTTGAATAATCAGGATGATAATCGCACTGTTAAATTACAATTTCGGGAAAGCTTTATATTAGAATGTAAAATAAATGCACTAAAGAGTAAAGCAATTTGTTTGGGAAATGCATCGGGCAAATATAAACCGTTCGTAGTTCCTGAACGTAAACCAAGTAAGATCCCACCGTAAACGAGCTAATCAGAAAGAAATTCAAATCGCCCCAAGATATTTAACATCATTTTGAGTTTTTATGGTGTTGTCTTCAATCGGAAACCAGAAAGGAATTGAAATCGCCCCAAGATATTTAACATCATTTTGAGTTTCTATGCTGTTGTCTTCAATTGGGATTCTTTTCGAAAATTTGTTGAAAGGGAAAACTATGCTTTGGGTTTTGTGAACGTTGGTCTTAATTTTCCATTTTTTAAAGTATTTGTTGCAGGACATAAGACTATTTTCCATTTTCTTTAAGAGGGCGTTTGTTAGCTTGCTTGATGAAATCTGCATAGTAAACAATGTCAACTTCTTTAGAAGGTTTGAAATCCGAAGTGTAGATCGAGTACAAAATTTGTGATAAAATTGATACTTGAGGTAGTTCTGCCGGAATACTTTTGAATGACGATATACTCTGCCCAACCAAAACCGCAAATTTAATTAAATAAATTTGCGATTTTAGACAGTATTGCGAGTGTTTGACGCAAATGCAATTAATTTCATACTTAGCAATAATTACACACGAATCTAAATCTATTTCATTTTTCCGGCTTTATTTTTTTAAGCAAGTTATCAATAACGTTTTTCTTTAATCTATCAGCTGTGCAAAGAAAAATGTTTGATAGATTTTCAACATGAGAACACGCAGCTTACAATTGTCCTTGAGAAAAACATGTATTTTCTAAATCCCATCCACGTATGGTCATTATATGTCTTTGCTGATTATTTACGATCTTTGCAAGAGCCAAACGTATAGGAAGTTGCCAGAGTTTGAGTAGAATTAGCACATCGATGCGTGGGAAATACGTGGCGGTAAAACATTGTCCTACTTCTCTGCATTTGCCCACAGTTTGTTTTAATTACTAATAACGTTCCATTCTAAAGTGTGGGTGCATTCAAGTTTCGAAGTAAATGTTATGGCTGTACCACTAGCCAAACTTAAGTTATTTGGTTGTAGTCTTGATAAATCGACTCAATTCAAGATATTAAAGGAGTAATTTTAATGTGTGCTCGTATTTTCGTCAGGCATTGTATAAATCGACTGCATTGAAATTCATTTGCCAGGGTAATGAATTAGCTCATAATGAAGAATATTTAACATATTAATTGCTATCATTTATAATGTTTCTTGTACTTTGATGTACATTTGCCTAATGTACAATGGTGCAGACATATTGAGGCAATTTAAATATAGGGTGATTTTTTAAGATTTAAGATTTTCAGGTTGGCAGCACTGGCTGGTAATGGTGTCCAAACGTCATCTGTCAAAGTGAAAAGTGTACAGTATACTCTGCCATTTCATCATGGCACTAACACTAACAAACGAGCAACGATTGCAAATCGTTGAAATTTATTATCAAAATTTGTGCTCTGTGACAAATGTGCATCGTTTTATACGACCATTTTATGATCGTCATAGCCGACCTGATGAATCAACAATTCGTGCTGTTATCTCCAAATTTCGCACCAAATTTATTATGTTGGACATAAAACCATCGACTCGCATGCGTAGAGTGCGTACCGAAGAAAATATTGCAGCCGTAGCGACCAGTGTGAATGACGATCGTGAAATGTCAATTCGTCGCCGTTTTCAGCGATTGGGCATGTGTTACTCAACCACAAGGATTTGTTTTTTTTGCCCCAACTGGCTCAGTTGAACTTGGTTGACATGTGGTTTTATCAGAACGGTGCAACATGGCACACTGCTCGTGAAACAACGGATATGTTGAGGGATAAATTTGGTGAGCAGCTTATCTCTCGATTTGGCCCTGTGAGTTGGCCCCCAAGATCTTGCGATTTAACGCCTCTTGATTATTTCTTGTGGGGTTATGTCAAGTCGTTAGTCTATGTGAACAAGCCGAATACTATTGAAGCCTTACAGGATAACGTAACACGCGTTATTCGTGGAATACAGGCCGAAATGCTCGAAAAATCGGACCTTTCGAATGGATATTTTGAGACGGAGTCGCGGACAACATTTACATAAAACTATTTTTAAAAATTAAGTGGCAAAGACAAATTTATCGATTTCAATAAAAAAATTTAATACCTATATATGAGGCAAATTTCTGTGATTTATTCGATTTTTAAAAAGACTACGATTAAAATATCACCCTATATTTGCGCATTATCATGAAAATTCATTTTTCCATTATAAAAATCCAACGATTGCTTGGAAGCTATTTCAGAGTATAAATCGTTTTCGTCGTTGCCATTCAAATCTATTTTGCTGTTTTAAATACAAAGATCGGCGCTCAAAGTGTTACCACATAAAGCTGCTGTAATTTTGTTAATTTTGAGTTTTTCATTTAAAAACCTCAATAACATTTCAAATTCTAAGAAAAATATATTTTCGATCGATGTAGCCACCTTTAGTGCAGATAATAGCATCGAGTCTGTCCGGAAAAGTTTCTC
Organism: Philornis downsi; assembly: GCA_019455685.1. Classification (NCBI taxonomy): domain Eukaryota; kingdom Metazoa; phylum Arthropoda; class Insecta; order Diptera; family Muscidae; genus Philornis; species Philornis downsi. The sequence goes on from JAHXMU010020461.1 coordinate 10,688, forward strand.
AAGCTGCATGAATGTGACCTAATGGAATTTTGTCCCATTATCGATGAAGAGAAATCTTTAAGGTGTTGACCGTCTCATATTTTTTAGTTGATACCTTGACCTTCTGAATGGATCACATGGACAAATCCATTGGTTTTAAATTCTAGATATATAATGGTCATTTTGGTGAAGAATTTAAGTTGAGAAATTATTCTTGTGAAAAACGTTGGCTTTCAGAGGCTTTATGAGATGGGGTCGAGTCTTGCTGTAACGTCCAATGAGATCTACTGAATGGTTTTTGTGCTCAAAGTTACAAAGCATTGTTTAAAATCTTTTCACGGTAGATTTGATGATTTACAGTTTGATCCTATTCAAAGGAAATGAATGGTGAGCGTCCTGTGGAGGTACTGCGCTCCAAACCGCCACTATTCAATAATGAACATGTGTGGTACAGTTTATATTGTTGTAATGATAGGAATTTTCAAATTGTCAGTTTTTCCTCCAGACAAACAAATCGAATATATTTATGACTGTACTGATAAAGAAAATAAACTCATCTTGCGGTGTGGGTATAGGCTAATTATAGAAGTTAGAAGAGTTAAATATGTTCCCTTTGGCTAACGTTAGAATAGTCACGTAGTCCTAATATGTAATGAAACATGTGGTTCTGTTAAGTGGTTTCTTTCGCATATGTTACACATTTGTGTGTTAGGCTGCAATACTCAAGAGTACAGTCAAAGGATCATATGTGTGCGATGCAGGGGGTCATAGATAAGTAGAATTATCAAGCGTTCATGCGCTTGTATGTATGGGCGACTCTATCCTTAAGATTAGTATATTTAGAATAATTCTATTATAGTTTACAAGAGTCAAATTTGAAAATAAAGAATCAGTATTTTACAACTACTCAACACTAACTGACGTTTTATTCAGCCACTGATGCAAGTGTTTGCTTTCGCAAAACAATTCGCTGATCTAAATTGTCTTTTGATTTGTGCTCTAACCATACAAGATTGTTTAGTTTGTTTACACAATGCTGAATCAAAAAAAAAAAAAAAAATCATTAAAGTCCAATTTTTCAGGCTCTCCATCAACGCAATACCTTTATTCTTGCTAACCACTCCGCCTTTTGTGCAGATGTTAAATCTTACACCTTTTATGTTTTGAAAGGCTTCAATCGTGATTCATTTTTTAATAGGCGTCTCGTGCTACAGGCGAACACTTTTACATTTTTTGCCCATTGAACTGCGCTTTGTCGTGGACTACGTTGAATTCTGGCCTTCACGTTTCGAACCATTTCTGGCAACGTTGCTGTTTTTGGATGTCAACTATCATGGCATTTTTAATGCTACCAGTATCATTGTAACGTATAATTGTCACAAAGAGTTTGTTCGCACGTAACTGTCACAGCTCAGCAATAATGGTTGGCAGGAGATTTTCCAGCCAAATACTAAGCAAAAATACTGTAGCGTTTGTAGTCCATTTCGAACACTTTTTGTTAACTACGACGTAAAACGTTATGCTTCCGTAGACTTATAAACAACACAACACACACACTGACGTTTGTCTAAAACTGAGGGTTTCGAGTCGGAACGCTTGGATTTGCCTGAATTGACGATGCTACAGCCGCGATTATGTCTTGAACCCTAACATAGGCATCTCGAAGGTACGGTCTTCGTGCGATGCTTCCAGAGCCAACAAACATATTTTCCCGTCTCATAACAGTCCATCTACTCAGGGGAGTGCCGCTAAACTCCCGAATAAATTTCCTTTGTACGGATATGAAGGACTGCAAAGCATGTTACCGCTGCACTATCCAAATTCTCTTTTCGGTATCCCTTGCATTCATTTGAATAAATCTAATTAGTAACCTGGCAATTTAAAAAAAAACCGATTACTCAGACAGAAAAAAACTTTCTACGTTTTGTGTTTGCAGTACGATTTGTGCGCCACCCTGTATATATATCTTATCCAACAAGAAGTTTAAATGTGAGTAAAGGTCTCAGTTCATAAATGTAAACCTATAAAACTCTATAAATATTAATGTATCTCTATCAAAAGAAAAATTTTCTTATAAAAGTTAAATTTTTCTGGATTTTTTTTTTTAACTTATCTCGGCATTCCTTTCTCGTGGAAAGCCCTGGCAACACTGGTTCTAACCATTGCACCATCAATTCTATAACATCTTACCTTTTCAATGCATCAACGCAAAGTAGAATATTTGTAAAATTAGATTCTACCACAATCAGATTCCAGCCAAATGTGCACATATGCAAGTCTTCCAATTTGTAGCAATTTTTTCAATAACCACAGACAGGCATCATAAAATATGATTTTATTTTAAGCCGCAATGACAAATGACAAACACATGCGTGTTGTCATTTAAAATAAAGCAAATTATACAAATTTTGTGTCGTTTTTGTTTTTTCATTTTGCTCTTGAGCCACTCCTGGGCCTTTTCAATGAAGCAGAAATTAACCAAAAGGTTTACATCGCACACTCATGGCAAGGAGACCTGCCCACCTACACAACAGTTTTCTCTTCCTCATTGCAACAATTTATGGTCTTTTTTTGGTCTTTTCCTGCTGTCAATCCAATATATTTCTAATGAATACAATTTTTCATGCTTCTTCAAAGAATTATAATTTAAAGTACTCTCATTTAATAATAATAACAATAATAAGCCCAGTATCCCAATAATACGAGTACAATCCCAGCGAAAAAAGTCATTCAAAATTAATCAAATTTTCACCACTTCATCAAAAACTACTTTTTGCAGAACATAATATGCTCCGAAGAAGTAATTTTGGATAGTCGGTTTAAAGAAGCTGCTTTTAAAGTTTATGGCAACCAATTTATTTACCTAAGTAAGTGCTAAGTTTGCTATTCTATTTCTAAAAACAACAAAAACTCAGTGACCAAATAAAACATTTAAATTTGTGTGTCACTAAGAATGTCTGTCCCCAATACTGTGGACTGCAGTCCATGGTAGAGGATATATAATCTTCAGCCCTTCAAAATATTACCTGTCTACAGTCTTTTCTTTTTTTTTTTTTAAGAAAATATCAAATCAGTAGGGATCTGCGGTCAGTTTTTTAAGAAAATTATGTTTAAAAGAGGGCAGTCCTAAAACAAAGAAGACACAATAAAGTTAAAAAAAATTGTCTTTATTTTTCGACATAATCTCTTTTTAGCTCAATACACTTTTTTCAGCGATGTTCAATTGCTTCTACACCCTGTTTATAGCAAGAACTGTCAAACTCTTTAAAATAGCCTTCAACCGTAGACTTCACCTTCTCATTGTTGAGAAATCTTTTACCACCGAGCCATTTCTTCAAGTTTTGAAATAGAAAATGCTCCAAGAGAGCTAAATCTAACAAATAAACTGCGTGATGAAGCAATTCGAACTTTAACGTATTCATTTTGGCTATCGCAATAGTGGATGGGTGAACTGAAACAACACTTTCTCTTTTAACAAATACGTCCATTTCTCGATAATTTCATAATCTTAACGCTGCAATAGATTAGCATAATATTCGCCGTTTATGGTTTTTTCCATTTTGAAAACAATCAATAAAAAAATCCTTTGCCTACAGATGAACTCGTTTTCGCCTTCTTCGGGAACGATTCTCCTATTCAGAACAACTGTTTTGACTGTTCGTTTGCCTCAGTGATGAGGTGGATCCATGACTCATCTATGGTTATAAATCGACGCAAAAATTTCGCTTTATTGCAGTGAAACATCGCCAAATAGTCTATTGAAACATCTTCACGACGCTGTTTTTGCTCTATTGAAAGCAAGCGCAGCATTCTCATCGATACGATCATCGATATACGATGTACTAGAATATCACTTTTGGAAATGCCTGCTATTTCGGATAGTTCACGCACCTTCAGCCGACGATCATCGAATACCATTTTGTGGACTCTCTTAACCTGTCTGGCGTGGACATCTGAATTGGTAAACCACTACCGTGTTCGTCTTGCCAGCTCGTATGACACTTTTCACCAAAATATTTTTTATTACTCTACTGGCGCCATCTATACGGCTAGTTTTGGGGTTGTCCGTGTCAGCAAAATCCTACCCACGTCACTAATAAGTATACTTATAGAGGGAAGAGACATCATAAAATAGTGTTAATTTCATTTGTGATTACACAATTTTTCATCACTATTCTCATCCCTATCACAAATTGTGATGAATATTCGCTTCTTTGGATGCACTTCTTTTGCTGGGTGTATCATTGTACATATTCTGTAATTCCTATGAAATTTACTGTAAGATGAATGAATAGACAAGAAAAAAAGCTAAAATGATATTTTATAAATTCTTAGAATTTATTTTTTTTCTTGATAATGATGATACTTTTAAGTGGTTAGGATATTTATGAGAGATTTTTCGTTTTAATTGTTATCGGTTAATGGTAAGGAATATGAATTTAAATGTAGGCAATTCATGTTATATTGATGACATATAACAGGGGCTCCATTGAGGAGCTCATGCCATATTTATTTGCTTTAAAAAGTAAAGTTAAATAAAATACAAATAAAACTATGATTTTGATTAAACTTTTACTTCATTATAATGCTTGTACCTTGCCATTATATGTATACAAAATACAATGTCGTTTAACTGAACGCCTCTGGATTGGTTGCAACAGTAGTGAATCCTTTTGTGGTAGTTTTCGACCACTTTTTCGCACATTTCGGGTGGTATCTCGGCGATAACTTGACGAATGTTGCTTTTCAAGCGCTCCAACGTTTGGCGATTATCCGCGTAAACACGACCTTTGGCATAGCCCACAAAAAATCATCTAACGGCATCAAATCGCATGATTGACATCACCAAACCTGAAAAAACGCTTTCTGGAAACTTCTCATGCAATAAAGTCAAATTCGGTCGTATTGTGTGACTCGTGGCATCGTCTTGTTGAAACCACATATCGTTCAGTTCATAATTTTCAATTGCAAGTCGAAAAAAAGTCAGTTATCATACGGCCACAGTGCTCTGAATTGAAATTCGACTTATGCGCCACACTTTCACTAACAGAAGCGATATTTTCGGCAGTGCGTACATTGCAATGATGCACATGCCCGACCACATCTGTAACGCTTCCAGTCTCTTCAAATTTCTTTATAATCTTGCCAATTCCTTGCATAATAGGACGATTATCACGACCATAATCAACCCGTAATGCACGAACTATGCCCACGTTTGAATCACCATTTTTGTAGTAAGTTTTAACTATTGTTACGCGTTCTTCGATTGTTAAACGGCTACACTCGTAAATTGCAAACTTTTCACTATATAAAACACTTTAGATGACAGTCTTGCCAGACCGGCGGTTTTGAAAACCCTAAATGGATAGCTCAGGTCCTAATTGAACGGAAGAACATGGTACCGCCCAAACAATTCACACAGTTGAATGCTCATATCTCCTAGGCTGCAAAAGGTGTCAAAGATAGATTTCCTACATATGCCATTTGTATAGAAAGGAATATGTTCGAGCTCCCTTTTTTAAAACAGCTATAACAGCCCAAGAAAAGAACCAAATGTCATACAAATTTAACCATATTTTACTCTTAGTCACGAAACGATCAAATGCTGTATCACGTCATGATTGGAAGAGAGATTGAGAGATTGAGATTGAGAGAGATTGAATTGAGAAAGATTGAATTTCGAATAATTGTCTATTTATATGGAAAGTGCCAGAAGAGGCTCTACATTTTCATTTTTAGAATTTAATTCACCAATGATGTGTCCTAAATTTGAAAAAATTCACTACAACAGATTGGAAGATATGAAGGTAAAAATTAGCCCGTTAAATTGGTCATGTACGTTGTCCATATTTCTCATGTTTTGTAGAGATTTATACGCCGATAAAATGGACAAAAAATATAGGCGACTACAGATTGCTAAGTAGAAATTGTAGAGGAGAGACTGAATTTCGAAAAATTGTTCAAATTGTATGGAAAATACCAGAAGAGGTGTGACTATACAGGGTTGCCCATATTCGACGGACCCATGTTTTAAAAAAAAAATCAAAGAAAAAAATAAAAATTTTGCGGTTGGCAA
>JAHXMU010020462.1:0-12732 GCA_019455685.1 Philornis downsi
CTCTCCCCACATGCATATCGGACATACTTAATCCCATTTTAATACTAAATGTTTTCAACTTTCAATATAGCATTAAATTTGGTTAAATTTATCAGATTTACCTGATAAATGATGGAAGCCACCTTAGTTAATTGATACATTATAATTGCATATTAAAGATTTATCTGAGCAATGCCTTTCATTCGAATGCTCATATTTGTGTCTCGTTAGTGGTATTGCGGAGGACCTTTTCAATTGTCATAGATCCAGAGAGGGCATTTCCCCGAACTTTGATTTTGAATTTTCGATTTTAAGGACTATTCTCCGAAGAATGGTATTTATTATGAACAGTTAAGAAAATGTTTGGAGCAAAATTGACTTCAATTTTGACTCAAATAGACCTCACAAACCAAAATAGATACTATAAAAAAGCAATAAAATAATAATTCAATAAAACTAGTTTCAAGAATTACTGTTGCATTTTAGACAAAATGTCCAAAAATGTATATATATGTATATCTAACAAAAATCGTAGTAATTTTCTGAGCTGTAAAGCGAAAAATTAACATTTGAAAATTACCAATAATCGAAGCTAGATTTCAAAACGAATCATCCTAACCGCATCAGATAGGATTTGAACCAAACTCAATAAAAACAGCTTGTCAATTATCAATATTACACTTACTTTTTTTCATAAATTTGTCCACCAGCATTAATGGAAATAACCCTGACAACAGCAGCACTAAAACCAGCAATTATTCTCCTAGTCATCGCTCTCTGTTCATTATAATAATATTTCTCTCTTTCTCTCTCTCTCTTTTATTACTATTGAGCAGTTTGTATTTCAACTGTATCTCCAAATTTCCCTTCCCACCACAGCCACTCACACAAACACTTGTTTGATCACGTTATGCATTTCAAGATGGTATTTGTTACAATAAATTTCATATAAATTTAAAGAAACTTCATACTCGATTTTCTTAATATCACGTATAGGAGATGATTTTGTATACTCTAATAGCACAACTGATAAACTTTATCGCGATACCAAAATTGCGACTATTTAGCAGTTTTTACTCCGCATTTGTGTCTTTTAATGGTAGACTTTTTATTAGAAAGACCGAACGAGAAAAGGAAAAAGTGCGCACTGAAGTTTGGTACGTAGGAAAGATACAGTGTTGCCAGAGGACGACTAAAATAAATTAGACTAACAGGAGATTTTATTACTGTACTGTTTTTCTGTGTACAATTTTTTTTTTTGCATCAGCCCCGTGGTTTGTGGCATGTAATAACTCTTTTGATAAAATTTGGAAAAATCTTAATGTTTTCTGCATGGAAAATGTTTATGTCTTGCACAAAATTGATTACCAAACGCAAAACTGAGTTGGTCAAAATGCATGCATAGAGTTAATAGCAACTGACTAAAAAGGTACAGGCTTAGATCTTTCATGCCGTCAACCATAAGGAATTATAAATAAAAATAAAATTTGCTAAAAATTATACTACAAAGTGTCTAATAAAAATTAAAAACATGAAATAGAAAACATGAAATGTGCTAAATAGATAACACAGGTCACAACAACTATAATATGCCTAAAGGTAAATTACACATTTTCACTAATACAGCAGCATGCGTGACCAGTCAGGCTACTTACAGTTAGTTTTCGACGTCTTTTCTATAAATTTCCAGTATAATACGTATACTCAACTTCCAACTAGCTACTGGTACGTATGATTTCTGTATTACGTATGAGTTACAAACTACTGCCAATAGCAACGTATACGTTACAAGGCAATATTCCGCTCCGACAAATACTCAACGTTTTTAAAGACGGTATTCAGATTGCAAATTATTGGATGAAAGTAATTATAAAAAACTGTTCGCCAATTTTCATTACTTCGAAAAAAAAAACAATTTTCCTTTTTTCCCAATATCTACAGTATTTTATTTCAGAATGAACAAACAAAAAATGCGTTTACATACTCCGTAAAATAGCTAGTATACCGCCTACTATACATTGCGGTACCCAAAACCTTGGTCGAGATCGCCCCGTTTATAGATAAGTGGCCATGGAAAAACAATTTCTATTCTCATACAAAATATGAAGGTATTTAGTTCGGGATTTTTAGCGAAAAATTAATTTTTTTTTTATAATTATGACGCCAAATAATGAGGTCTTCAAAATTATGCTCGAATTGGGATAACTTCTGCCGCATCTATAAATGTGTACCAAATAGTTAGGAATGTACAGTGAAAATGTTAAAATAAAGAGAAAAAGACCTAATTTTTTAGAGACGAGTATGGTCTTTGTGTGGACAACTTTTTTTATAACGAGTCAATTTTGTTCAAAACCGGGCTGGACCCACTTATGACAATAAGAAGTATTCCTGCAATATTTCAGCTTCTTAACTCTGACTGTTCGACAACTCCGGTCCTATAACACTTCATTACTTTTAATACCTTTTATACCTACAATATATATGGTGTACAAGGGCGGCCCCAAAAGTAGACGAGCTAACAAAGAGAACACCCAAAATTTATTTATTTTCTTTATTTTCCAACATAATTTCTTTTCAGCCCGATACACTTTTTTCAACGACATTCAATAGCTTCTACACTCTATTTTTAGTAAGAACTGTCAAACTCCTTAAAATAGCCGCAGATAACCGCAGACTCTACCTCTTCATTGTTGGTACATCTTTTACCACCGAACCATTTTTTGGAGTTTGGAAATAGAAAATAATCCGAGGCAATTAAAAGTGGCCAATAAGGTGCGTCATGAAGCAATTCGAAGTTTAATTCATTAATTTCGGCCATCGAAATAGTGGATGTGTGAACTTGAGCATTATCGTGATGAAACAACGCTTTCCTTTTTCCCCAAATAAGGCTTTTTTCGTAATTTCATCACCAAAATGCTACAAAAAATTTGCATGATATTCGCCATTAATGGTTCTTCCTTTCTGAAGATAACCAATAAAAATAATCCCATGAGCATTTCAAGAAACAGACGCCAAAACTTTGCCTGCAGAAGGAATCATCTTCGCCTTCTTTTTACATGATTCTTTCATTCTAATCCCATTCCACTGCTTTGGCTGTTCCTTTGTCTCAGGTGTGAAGTGGTAGACCCGTATTTCATCCATGGGTTTAAATCGAAACAAACACTCTACTGAAACATCTTCATGACGCTGTTTCTACTCTATTGAAAGCAAGCGCGGCACCCATCTTGCTCTCAGCTTTCTCATCTTCAATATACAATATATAGCACTTTTTGAAATGCCTATCATTTCAGCTATCTCACGCACCTTCAGCGGATCATCGACGATCATCCAATACCATTTTGTGGATTTTCTTAATCGTGTCTGGCCTGGGCATCCTAATTAGTCGACCACTACTGTATTCGTCTTGCCAGCTCGTACGGCTTCATTTAAACTATGCTGCCTTATATTTTACAATCGCAAACGAAGAAGCAGACTCCCCCAGAGTAGAATCTAGTTCGGCCAACTTGTACGACCTCGTTTAAACTGTGCTACCCAATATTTTACAGTTGCAAATAAAGGTGCAGACTCCCCCAGAGTAGAATCTAGCTCGGCTTTAGTATTGGTTGAACTAAAACCTTTCAAATGGAAAGATGAAATGACCAATTTTTTCCATGTTTACAAATTCACTGAGATCGTTTACTTTTGATGGTTCAAATAGAAATACTAAACAATGTAGCGCCTTAAAACTTAAAACATAAATTTTATAAGGTTGCCACTTTTCACCAAAATGATTTTTTCAAACTTTTGCCGCCATCTATACTTCAGTTTGGCTAGCTTTGGGACCGCCCTCATACTGCCGACAATTGGACCGCTTGAAGGAAGCAATGGCGCAGAAGTGGACAGCTTTGCACAATACAACAAAGTCAAGACACACACATCGATAATGGCTCACCAGAAACTTCTTGAGCTTAGTTGAGAAGTTGTAATGCATTCACATTATAGTCTGGACCTGGCACCAAGTGAGTACTACCTGTTCTATTTATGGCGAATGATTTTATTGGTGAAAAATTCGCCTCCAGAAAAGGCTATGAAAATAAATTTGCCCAATTGCTTGCCAAGAGAAATGGGGTTTCTATGAAAGCGGCATAATTAAATTACTTAGAATTACTCGGGAATAAAAGATTTCCCACCAATGAAGAGATGGAGTCTGCGGTTGATGGCTATTTTAAGGAGTTTGACAGTTCTTACTATAAACAGAATACAGAAGCTATTGAATATCACTGGAAAAAGTGTATCAAGCTAAAAGAAGGAGATGATGTTGGAAAGTAAAGAAAAGGGAGAACCTTTTTGTGTCTTTTTTGTTAGGTCGGTTAGTTTTGGGGCAGCCCTGGTATAGTCTAAGATTTTTTTAATTGCGGAACAAAAATTTAATGACAATCGGTAAAGTAATTTAGGTGCGTATCCAAGGAGAAAGTTACAAAAACGTACATATATGGATAGAACAGCCTCTAAATTTTCGCCTGGTATTTTATGGGGGCACGAAATGTATCCCAAAAATGGCCTGTACTTTATGTTACTGGAACTAAGTTGCCGTTTCCTTCATTAACTGTCATCACTAGAAACACAGGAGATAGATCCTTAATCCACTTTACTGTATGCCTCTTTTTCCGAGTGCAAATTTTCAACAACATTGCCGCCGAATATATTTAAAATATTATTGATTGCCTGGTATTTGGCGGGGCTCAAAATGCGTCTTATATATAGCCCCACTTTACATTGCTGAATCTAAGTTGACATATCCTTCATTAACTGTCATCACTAGAAAAACAGGAGATACATCCTTGATCCACTTTACTCTATGCCGCTTTTTCCAAGTACTACTGCCGCCGAATATATTTAAAATATTAAATTTTAATTAAACACATTATATTGAATGTGATTTAGAATGTCTCTCTATAGTCTAATCATGTAAAATGATTTAGAAATAATTTTCAAAAAGTTTGAAAATAGAAAATAATACGAGGTAGCTAAGGTGCGTGATGAAGCCGTTCAAAATTTAATTCATCAATTTCGGTCGTTGCAATAGTGGATGTATGAACTTGAGCATTGTCGTAATGAGACAACACTTTCTTTTTCTCTCAATGCGGCTTTTTCCCCTAATTTAATCACCTAAATGCTGCAACAAATTAGCATGACGATCGTCGTTGATGGTTTTATCCTTTCTAAAGATAATCAATAAAAATAATCCCATGAGCATTCCAAAAAAACAGACGTCTGGACCTAGTCTGTAGATGGAATCGTCTTCGCTTTCTTCGGACATGATTCTTTCATTCCAGTCCCATTCCACTGATCTGACTATTCCTTCATCTCAGGTGTAAAGTGGTGGACTCATGTTTCATCCATGGCTAAAAATCGATGCAAAAATTCGGCTTTATTGCAGTGACACATCGGCAAACACTCTACTGAAACATCTTCATGACGCTGTTCTATTTGTTCTATTGAAAGCAAGCGTGGCACCCATCTTGCAAACAGCTTTCTCATCTTCAAATTTTCGTTCAATATACGATATATAGCACTTTTCGAAATGCCTATCATTTCAGCTATCTCACGCACCTTCAGCGGATCATCGACGATCATCCTTTATTAACTGTCATCACTAGAAAAACAGGAGATACATCCTTGATCCACTTTACTCTATGCCGCTTTTTCCAAGTACTACTGCCGCCGAATATATTTAAAATATTAAATTTTAATTAAACACATTATATTGAATGTGTTTTAGAATGTCTCTCTATAGTCTAATCATGTAAAATGATTTAGAAATAATTTTCAAACTTTTAACAAGCGCCAAAAAGTCATATTTTGTAGAGCAGTGTTTTGTTAAAAGTTCAAAAACTGTTCAAAACCAATTTATTCAAAATTAGGCTTCAAATTATTCAAGCAAACAAATCGGAGAGCGACGTTTTGGCATAAATGCGTTAAGTTCCCGCACTGCATAGACGTTGTCGAGAGCCAGGCTGCTATTAGTGGTGGCGGTGGTGGTGGTGGTGATGGCGGTGATGGCGATGATTACTTCCCGTATTATGCCAAACAAATGAAAGTTTCTCAAGCTCTTTACCACCCCTCACTTTGCTTTGGATTTTGTTTTTTTTTTTTGTTTTTTTGCGCTTTACCATAAGGAACAAAGCCCGTATACGGGTCAGACATTGATGGCTAAAGCCGATGTAAACACTATGCCACGCATGAGGCATGACGAAGGATGCGGCATTGCATTGCAAGCGGCTGCAGAAGTGATGATGGTGGTGGCGAAGGCGGTGGCGGTGGCGGCTTATCGTAATATTATGCACAGACAAAGTCACTCACTCACTCATTGCTGGCGTTGCACGTTTGCCATGATGCCATGATTGCATTTTGCAAATGTATACTGCTGAATATGCCACAAGACCCTTGCACCTTCGTTCTACTCCGGCCAAATCGTTTCATCTTCATCACCATCACCATCGCCATCATTGTCGTCGTGGACGTTTTGTTGCTGTTGCGGTTGCTGTTGTTGTTGTTGCTGCTGCTGTTATCACGGTGAGTGCATTGTGTGAAATGCCATTGTTTGGTTTTTGAATGCATTCAGACCAGACGTCTGCTATGTCTAAGGGTCTGAGCGTGAATCGAGAAACGGGATTGAAGTGTCTGCTTGTCTGGCTGTTTGCCTGCGAGCGCCTGTTGCAAGCTGTTCTTCTAAAACGACGACGATGACGACGACAACACCAACGGCAACAACAAATGCAGCAACTACAAAAGCACCACAAAACACAGCAACACTAAATAACTGCAAGTCTCGGACACCACTGACATTTCTTGCCAGACAGAGCGTCCTCCCTCCCTCTTCCCCATTATCCTGATCATTCATTTACTCACTCATTCACCCGTCCATTGTGCACGACGGTTCAGAGTTGGCGGCTCAAAGTTTGCAACATAAACTTCAGCAAATCAACAAAAGCAACGTCTCGTCGCGATGTCGATTTTCAATAAAATTTGACAAACAACCAAAAAGGAAAAAGAAATTAAGGCCAAACGAAATTTTTTTTCCTTCCACAAGATGCAAGCAACATTTTCAAAGCGTCTCTTTCGTTATTTGTTTTCTTTCTTTTTTGGCGGGACAATATTGTTGCGTGCTGCTCGTGCAATGTTGCAACACTGCAATTATGCATGAGGCGGCTGCCGTTCGAATTGTTGTTGTATTCCGTGGCGGCCGAACAGTTGGCAACAGTGAATCACATCCAATCGACGGTCAGATGAAAACGCCGAAGAAAACCAGAATCCACTTCATTTTCGAAACTACTTGAAAATGCAGAAATCCAAGGAGAGAAGAGATGAAGACGACAGCTTGAAATTGTACGAAAAATCATCAATTGAAGAGTTTAAGCTTAAGCAGACAGGGTTGGGATGGGAAGGATGACTTAAATTTTTGTTTTTGGTGGCAAGAAATAAGTTTGAAAAATAAATTCTGACTGTTCATATTTGATGAATCTCTATGGCCATTGCGCCGGCCGCAGAATGGCTCAGTTCGTGAAAAAGCAAAAATCGATAATTTATTATGCATTTTGTTGATGAATATACAAATTATTTTATGTTTAAATTTCTGCCATTAATCATAAAAGTTGGTTGATGGTAACAAAAGTTATGACAAGTTTAAAAAATCATTTTCGTTTTTTTATGGAATTTTGTTTTAAAAACGGAATAACACGAAAAGTAGTAGCTTAATTCTGGGATTTTCAAATTCTATTTGTACAAGCGACGCAATTTCAATACGTTGTTTCACTTAAAGCAGTATCTAAGTTGGCAATCGCATTGTAATGTGCCCAGTGTGTCGCACACCGTGGGTAAGGCCTTCACGGCGAGACTCATGTTAAACCCTCGCGGACTTCTGTCAAAAGAAACTCACTATTGTGTCGAGACGGTATGTTTCCTATATGCCTAAGTTTGGCTCATGATGTTTAGGTTATGGCAGAATCGACTAGCGCTTGCAGCTGACGCCATCTATTGACACATAGCGGGAACTTAGTTCCGCACCTAATAGTACTAATAGGACTAAGAGGAGAAGTAGTCTATGGAACACCTTCTCTGCAATTGCCCCGCCCTGGCGAACAGGCGGGTATCAACACCGGTCTCTTATTTCTTTAGGGACCTGGAAGATCTGGACGATATAGATATTGTCTGATTTAAGAGCTCCTTGGGGCGCTCAGGAAGGCATCCATATCTCTAGTTTCCGTGGTGTCACAATGGACTACGCAGTCTAAGTAAGTCCGTCTATTCAGACTGCCACACTGACCTGACCTAACCTAACCTAATTTAACCTAATCTAACCTATGTATGTAACAAATTTTCTGTACTCCGAATGGTTTATGAGATATCATCGTTAAAATCTTTGTGTAATTTGATCGGTGTTACGCCTTTTTCCAATCATAACTAAAGGTAGCATATGGAGATCTTATGAATGATGGTAATATCTTCTTAAATTTTTGATGACGATCGAAGAAGCAGAATGGGACCGTCCACCATTTCTCTTATTTATACTATATTTTAAATATATATGACGATTGGATGATAAATATTCCGGACCTTTGCGCTCCTTTTCCATTTCGTATTAAGCTTTTATAACGCCCCAGAGACTTGATTGATTGTCAAAGATTTTCCTGCAGGAGCATTGTAGTCAATCTGCACAATATGACTTTGGCGACGCATATGGGTTACGGAACATTTTTCCCTAGCAAACCAATATTCTGATCTGTACAGGAATGCAGCAGTGCACTGTTACAGTCGAGAAAATTATTTGTCATTCGATTACAACTAACATTCTTATCCAAACTCTTATGTATATATAGAGGCCAACATTAGACCGATATATATGGATTTTTTCACTCCAAAGTTCACGGCGCATCTCGTGGTTTTGTCTTCGTTCACCACCAAACCCAGCAAGCTTCTGCTGATCTCCTTATCAATGCGTGAGGAAGCTGCAGTAACATCTCGCAATTTTTAATTAGCGATGATTAGATTATCGGCATGCACAAATAATATGTTAAAATATTTATAATATTAAAATGATCGCATGATGTACTTTTGCTGTAAACAGGCAGCGCAAGATCCTTGGCCGACCTTCATTAAACAGTTCCGGCGTTAGCCAATGTCATTTCACTAAGGTATATCAATGTCAAAGCTAAACCAAATTAAGGTATGACTTCAGATACCTTTTGCACCGGACCATCAAAAGCAACTTTATAGTCGACTATATAATGATATGTGGCGATATGAATATCAGACCAGTTGTCGATTTGCCAGGTCTAAAATCATATAACTTTCAATCAAGTCGGATAGAACAATCGTAGATGTTCTTCTATGATTAGATTGCAATCATCGAATCAAATCATCAATCAAATCGTATACAAGAGCCAAAGCATGATAATTTTCAGGTCATTGCCATCGGGCTTAAATGGGTTTATCGGCTCTTAAGCTGAAATATTGTTATTCCCACCTCAATAAGGACTCTGATGCATGACAATTACCAGGTCATTGTCATCGGCCTTAAATAGGTTTGATGATTCTTAAGCTGAGATATCGTTATTCTGACCCCGATAAGGTTCCGTTATTGGCAGCTTAATGTATCTGTTTATGAGTGTGTCTGGGCTATATATCCATAGTCCACACAGGAATGATCATAATCTTTCCCTTTCTTTTCCCCCTTAGCTTTATACAGGGTGTCCGTCGGGAAGGTATACTACTTTGTTTTGCCGCTATTTTGGTAAACATTAGTCTTGACAGTTCATATTTGGTAGTCGTGAAGTAGAGCCGTGGCAAATATATTATGAAAAAATATTCGATAAACCAACGTGTTTTAATCGTTAAAACATTTTATTAAAATCAATTATTGATTACTGTAACGATGAGAAAGTTACGCGAAATTTTTGGGAGAAACAACGTACCAACAAGACGCACTATTTATCGTGTAGTGAATGATTTCGAAGAAAGAAGGTCTGTAGCTGATAGGGCCAAGCATGGACCACAACGTACTGCAAGATCGACTGAAAACATTACTGCTGCTCAAGAATGCGTTTAAAATAATCCATCAACCTCAAATTAATGAAATACCGCGTGAAATGTGTGAAAATGTAATGAAAAATGTGCTCAAAAGGGCTCGCATTTGTGAGGCTAACACAGGCGGACATTTATCTGATTTTGTATTCCATACATAATTGCGGACATTAAATAAAGCATTTATCAATACAAGATCCATTCCCTTTCATTTAATCAAAAATTATAAACAAACAAAGTAGTATACTTTCCCGACGGACACTCTGTATAATCTCGCTGTCCCATTCTCACTGGTTTCGTTATTCTGTTTGTAACGACTGTAACTACCTGATACCTTTATATATTATCTTGATCGGGGCAGAAATTGCGCAGCAAAAAGCGAGTATTCAAAACAGATTATAAGAAACGTATCTTTAGATCGAAAAGTGGTTTAAACTTTGAACGAAACCAGTGAATAAAACAAGTGATCGCCATAGAAGGAATGTGATTCTATTGTGCTGACTTTTCAATACTTTTGAAAAGTCAGCAATACTTTTGAAAAGTTCTGCCCTTCTCCTCCAGTTCGTTACACCAAGTTTCGATAGTATTTCAAAAGCCTGGTGCTTTCAACGAAGTTTCGGCCGCCCTCTTCTAAGCCGCCCATCGAGATCATTGTCGAAAACTTTCAGTGCCGGAGCATTTGGGTCCATCCGCACCACATCACAAAGCCATCACACACATCACAAAGCTCATTGTTCATGCGACTCCGATACTCTTCCTTAACGATGGTGAGTCCATATATTTTCTGAAGTATTTTCCTGTCGAAAATTGGCAGTACTGATTCATCCACTTGCGCCATAACCCTGGATTCTGCGTCATATAACAAGACAGGCAGAACCAACGTCTGGTACAGTCGGATTTTTGTTTGTCGAGAGAGAGTCTTATCATTGTATCGCTTGCTTAGTCCATAGTAATATCTGTTAGTAAGCAATACTCTCCTCTTTATCTTCATGCTGACATCATTCGTTTTGTTTACAGCGGAACCGAGGTAGATGAATTCTTCTACCACTTCAAAATGATAGTTGTCAACGTTCACACAACGTCCCAAACGGGTAGACTCTTTGTTCGTTGAAACCAAAAACTTTGTTTTGTTCTCGTTTACCACCAGATCCATTTTCGCTGCTACCTTCTCGATGCTTGAGAAGGCTGCAGTAACATCTCGCAGTTTTCTGCCAATAATGTCTATGTCATTTGCATATGCGCGTAACACATGGCTTTTATTAAAGATGGTACCACACGTGTTAACTGCAGCTTTCCCCATAATCATCTCTAACAGTATGTTGAAGAGCTTGCACGATAGACTGTCGCCCTGGCCAAATCCTCGATTGGTGTAAAAAGTCTCGCCTAGATCTTTGTCCATCTTTACTAAAGACTTCGTGTCCGTCAGCGTCGTACTCTAAAGACGTATAAGCTTGGTAGGAATTTCAAACTCGAACATGGCCTTACACAGTTTTTGCCGTATCGGGCTAGATGAATTCTTCCACCACTTCAAAATTATTGTTGTCAACATTCACACAACGTTCCAAACGGGTAGACTCTTTATTCGTTGAAATCAATAACTTTGTTTTGTCCTCGTTTACCATCAGATCCATTTTCGCTGCTTCCTTCTCGATACTTGAGAGGGCTGCAGTAACATCTCGCAGTTTTCTGCCCATAATGTCTCTGTCATCTGCATATGCGAATAACATATGGCTTTTAGCGAAGATGGTACCACACGTGTTAACTGCAAGTTTCCCCATAATCATCTCCAACAGTATGTTAAAGAGATCGCGCGATAGACTGTCGCCCAGCCTAAATCTTCGTTTGGTGTAAAAAGGTGTAAAAGGATAGACCTATGCCTATCTTTAGTGAAGACTTCGTGTCAGTCAGCGTCATTCTCCAAAGACGTATAAGCTTCGTAGGTACTTCAAACTCGGACATGGCCTCATACAGTTTTTGCTGTATCGGGCTATCAAATGCAGCTTTATAGTCGGCGAAAAGATGGTACGTGTCGATTTGTCTTTCTTGGGTCTTCTCCAGAATTTGTAGTAGTGTGAATATCTGGTCAGTTGTTGATTTACCAAGCCCAAGATCACACTGATAAGGTCCAATCAGGTCAGTTAGAAACGGCTTTAGTCTTTCACATATCACAGTCGATAGGATTTTATAGGCAAAAGGTAAAAGACTGATAGTTTTCACAAACACTTTGTCTAAACTTCAATATTTTAGCCATACTTTTAAGATTATGTACATATTTGAATTTATTATCTCTATCAATCTATTACCACCTCTGTACACACATAGATCGCCTTTTTTAAACACAGGGCACAGCAAATGATTCTGCAAAAGATTCTGCTGGCAAAAAATTCGCCATAAGAGAAACTAGTCAAAATCGACTGTTCAAGTTTTATTGCCGATAAGGACAAGGCTTTTTGTGAGAGAGACATGATGGAATTACTTTCTTAAGGCCGCTAAGGGAGTTTTTTAATAGTAATGTTGTTATCGTTGTTGTTGTTAGGTAGTAGAGTATACAAAATGTCATGTTAGTCAAGGTCCTAAATAGGGCTAACGGAATGGTGTGGGAAGCAATAATTTAAACAATTGAACGTTGGTTTTTAAACGAGATTTTCTTACTTTTCATATTTACTAAATCATGCCAGCCGACTCAGGGTG
>JAHXMU010020488.1:0-12062 GCA_019455685.1 Philornis downsi
TCCACAGACAACTACAAAGCTTACACAGCTAAATATCCTCTCCCACCCCCCCAATTCATCCTCTCCCATTCAACGATGTACACATAGAACAGAGTGTAATTAAAAGCTTTTGCTGTTTAACTCAAACGCTTTAACGAATTCGATAAATTGTACTTGAAGTAGAGAAAACATACAACAACAACAACTACAACACCATAACGAAAATCCTGTATATACCTCTATGTGTATATGGAATCGTTCAAATGAACACTAACGGATACCTTTTTGTCAAATTGCTACCTCGAAGGAAGAAGTGTGTATTTCATAACCAGCAAAATAGACAAAGGAGAACAAAAAAGCTGAATTCAAAAAAAAAAAAAACAAAAAAAAAAAAAGAGGAGCAAAAATAAGTGCTGTCATTTTTATTACGCTTTCGACTCAAAAGCCGAGCAAAAAAACAAAAATGCAAAAATTCGTGGTCAACATAACAATGGTTGTAATCATAACTTGGCTAAATTATACAATCACGATCTTGGCATGACACTTAAAGATTTGGTATTAATTAAGAAGAAGAAGAAGAAGAAAAATTTGAAGGAAATTTTTTAAAGAAAATGACTACGATACAACCAGTGGACTAGGTCAGTAGGCTTTCTAGATATTCAAAATCTAAAAATTGGCAATTTCAGATATATTCATTATTCATTTTAATACCAAAAAAGTACCTTAAATCTGGAGCTATGCTATTTTCAAGGAAAAAATACTACGAAATGTTTCATCGTGATAAAAAATTTACGGTGTTGCCAACTTTTTTGTTTAAAATACTGAAATTGGATAAAAAATGTTTTGGTTCCTCAGGCTTTTTCGATGTTGGCAAAAATTGAAAATCTAAAAATTTGTAATTTCTAGGATTTTTTCGATTAATCGATTAATAAGTCACTTAAGCCAGGTACTGCGTTACTTTCAAGGGGGAAAATGCCACCAGTTGTTGTTTCTTCGTGCAAAAAAATTTGTGGTGTTGCCAACTTTTTTGTGTCCACCACTAAAGTCGAAAGATAAAATGTTCTGGATCATAAGGCGTTTTCGATATTGGTGTAAATGGAAATTCTATAAATTTTTAATGTCTAAAAATGTTCGATTAATCAGACTTAAAGATTAATCAATACCACAACGAATTAACTAAATATTCGAATTATTCACATCTATGATTAACCAATTGATTTGAATTTTGGTTAGTCAAGTACGAATAATTTTTTCAAAATTCAAATAGTTTATTAAAGGAGGTAATGTGAAAGAAAAATAGGAAAACATGTTTATTGAAATATTTTCAGTAGCTCACAGCAAAACATAAAATATGAAATGTTCGATTATTCCAATTCTGGTTAACCAATTGTTCGATTACTCAATTATCCGTGTGTTGTAAAGGGTGTCTCAACAAGAACGAAAGATTTAAATTTTAAACAAAACAATTGAATTGTTTCTCTGGCTGTATGACATGTGACGCCGTGTTGTTGAAACCACATGCCCTCCACATTCATTTCTTCAATTCTAGGCAAGAAAAAACTGGTTATCATGTCACGATACCGAACACCATTGACTGTTTGCACTTGACATGCCTCATTTTCATAAAAAAAGGTCCAATGATTCCTCCAGCTCAAAATCCACACCACACAGTGACACGTTGAGGATGCATTTGGATTTTCCTCACCCCAAATGCGACAATTCTGCCTATTGACGAAGCCTCAAGATGTAAATGGGCCTCGTCACTGCAGATGATTTTATCGGCAAAATCAGCATTTTCATGTTGTCTCTCCAATACCCAACTAACGAACTCCCTTCGCTGTCCATGGTCAGCTGGCTTCAGTTGCTGAGTCAATTGAACTTTGTATGCATGAAGATGCAAATCTTTAGTCAAAATTCGTTGTATAGTGGATTTGGAAACACCAATTTGCTGAGCTCGGTGTCGAATTGAGGTGGATGGAATTTGAGCGACATCATCACGTACAGCTGCGACATTTTCGGTCGATCGACCTGGTCGAATTCGCGTTGTTGTCTTTACATCACTAACAGACCCAGTCTTACCAAATTTATCCATTAATCTCTTTACAGTTGACTCTTTTGGAGCATTATTGTGACCCCAAATTGATCGCAATTTGCGAACTGTAGCCGTAAAACTTTCACCATTTTCATAATTTCACAACGAGAATGCGTTGTTCATTCGTGTAGCGCTTCATTTTTACTAACCTCGTACCTTCTACTAGCAAACAATAACAATTGTTCAAATGTCAAACAATGACACTTCGAATGGCGCCAAATTTAAATCTTGCGTTCTTGTTTGGACACCCTTTATATAATCAAAATTATGATTCATCGATTAAACGTAAATATGATTAATCTAAACGTATGATTAATTAATTAATAGATTGATCAGGATTTTGGTTAATCGAGTTAGCGGCTTAATCAATTAATTAATCGCACATCTCCATTAATTTCAGATATATTTAATATTCGTTTTAATGCCAAAATCGTAGACAAAGCCAAAGGCTTCTTCTAAAATTTTATCTTTCTAAAGAGGGAAATGAAACGAGATATTGTTTTCTCGTGAAAAAAATTTGACGGTGTTGCCAACTTTATTGTTTCCAACACTGAAATCGGAAGAGTAAATGTTATTAGGTCAAAATATTTGTTAAGATATTTGGTAAATTTGAAAAATTGTTCTCTTTGTATTACAATTTCATTTCAAACGAGAACAGTTTCCCCTGCATCCCACGACTGAGATATGGAACAGCTTTTCACATTAAGTGAAAATACACGTACTCTATGTATAGACTCACTCAACAAGACCTACAATTTAACGACGACAGCGGACATTAAAGTTTAAGAAGCATTAATCAGACTTGTCGGTTACTCAACTACTTTTAGTGTTCGTCAGACACATCGAAGTGACCGCCGCCAATTTCACAAGTTTCGCAAGTTCACAACCAACCGATTTTAGTGTTGGAAACTAAGAAAAAAAAGAAACCTTGAGAAAAAAACATAGCTCTGTTCAACGGGGTTTCCCCCGTTTGAAGTTTCACCGTGAAAAGTCAGGACAGTACCAGCGTATAGGGAAGAACCTTTACCGACAAAGTAAGTGGACAGCACAAAGTCACTACACTATTGAATGCCGGACACAGGGCCGCGAATCATGTATCGATTTATCATAAAATTACTAGGAATGCCTTCTCAACATTGCGCTTTCTCTGAAACATTCACTGAAATACATTTTCAGAATTAAAAAGTGTATGAATTGGGAAGAATCCATTCCATATCTATTAATTTCTCCTGTGTATTGCTTTTAACTAACGAGCAGAGGGTAAAAAAAATTCTGAAAATATCAAAAAAGTCCAAATTTTACAGAGCCCTTGTGTGGGCAGGTTTTTCCTTACCACACTAATTCGGCCTACATGTAACATTTGCAGGCTACAGCACGATGTAGCAATTCATTGCCATATAAGTAAATGGATCTTTGCAAAATCAATAAACAATCGTCATATTAAAAGTAATTAATTCAGAAGTGTATGTTCAAATTGTTGAAACGATTCTGAAACGCTAATTTAGAGAAGTGGCCTCTAGCCTGTTTGACGGATTGTGCTTAATTTCGAAAATTAATGGGATATTTTCGTCCAAATATTTCAAACTCCGAACTCAAGCAATCAAGAGACTCTACATCATTAAAATCTTTACAGCGTGCACAAAACAAAGCTTTGAAAGTGCTTCTTAATCTACGTAGGGATTATCCAACAGTTGATTTGTTTCGAAAATATGCCACAAATATACTTCCTCTAAAAAGCTTACATAAATATAATGCTCCGCTATTTATGTTTAAAGCAATAAATGGAGATGATGATAATTTTATTAAATTTCGACAACATTATCATCTATCGCACTTAAATACGCGCAATCATTTTAAACTCATTCCATCAAGATGTAGAATTGAACTGACAAAGCAAAAGTTGGAGTTTTCCGGACCCCATTAATATAATGATTTACCTAATAATATAATATATTTATTTATCTAATAATATAATATAATATGTAATAACATATATATAGAATAATATAATAATAAAGCAAATTTCTAGAATATCAGATTTCAAATCTAAAGTTAAAGAATATTTGCTGGAAAAAATAGAAACACTTCTTTGATTTATATTTATAAATAAGTTGCATATAAATAAATCTTTCCATTATTGTACAATTGTATTTTTAAACTTACTACAACTTTTTCGTTTTGTTATTAAGTAAATTGTAATATTTTGTAATTTAAAGTTTGCCAGTAAGTCTCTACTAAAGCTTTTAAAGGGCACAGACAAAATAAACATTGTAAATAATTTATTATGAAATAAATAATTAAATGAAAAAAAGCACTACGGTCTGCATTAAACAACATAGATAAATTACATACAGGATGACGCATTTGGATATACTTTTTCCAATGAAGATTTAATGACACCTCCACCCATCCAGCTGATATAACATTTCTGTTCAGTATTTTGTGACACTTCCTCATGAGCATATTCCCTATGACAAACGACGCTAAACTGGTTCCTTGGAACATGTAATATCACATCTTCAGACGTTTTCCTCTTAAGGTTACCTAAACTTCCAAGTTGAGGAATTGGCAGCTACACTTAGCGAAATTCAATTAAAGGCAACTGCATTTTTCTAGATAAAACTGGATTTTCGAATTTCGGAACCTTCTTCTTTGCTGTTTTGCGTTGTCTTGCCCATCGTTCTTTATTTTTAACATACAGGGTGTCCGTCGGGAAGGTATACTACTTTGTTTTGTCGTCATTTTGGTAAAGCACGTCATGTCAGTAATAATTCAAGCCGTCAGGGTCTCATATTGATAAATGTTTTATTTAATGTCGTCAACTATGTATGGAATACAATATCAGATAAATGTCCGCCTCTGTTAGCGTCACAAATGCGAACCCTTTTGAGCACATTTCTCATTGCACTCTCACACATTTCACGCGGTATTTCATTAATTTCATCACGAATATTTTGTTTGAGTTGCTCAAGCGTTTTTGGTTTGTTTGCATAAACATTGCTTTTTAGATGTCCCCACGAAAAGAAATCCGGAGCCGTCAAATCAAACGATCGTGTAGGTCAATCAACATCACCATTTCTTAAAATAACTAGTTGTGGAAAGAGATCTCGCAGTAATTCCATTGTAATCCTGGCTGTATGCGATGTGGCACCGTCTTGTTGATACTACATGTTAATCAAGCCCAAAGCTTGCAGTTGTGGCGTTAAAAAATTTTCAATCACATCACGATATTGCTCCCATTGACAGTTACCGTTACGCCGTTTTCATGGAAGAAGCTGTTTTGTCAACTGAATCTTAAATGAAAACAATTGCAAATCGTTGTGCAAAATTGTGGCCAAAGTTGTTCGTTGAAGACCAAGCTCCTGAGCACGGCGTCGAATTGAGGTTGATGGATTGTTTAGAACACTTTCTTGAGCAGCAGTAATGTTTGTGGTTCATGCTTGGCTCTATCAGCTACAGACCCTCTTTCTTCGAAATCATTCACTACACGATAAATAGTGCGTCATGTTGGCAAGTTATTTCTCCCAAAAATTTCACTTAACTTTCTCATCGTTACAGTAATCGATGATTGATTTTGATAAAAAGTTTTAACGATTAAAACACGTTGGCTTATCGAATATTTTTCCATAATAGATTTGCCATGTCTCTACTTCACGACTGCCAAATATGAACTGTCAAGACTAATGTTTACCAAAATGGCGGCAAAATAAAGTAGTATATCTTCCCGACGGACACTCTGTATTGCATAGGCGGTTTATTTCTTACCGGTTCAATACGTCCCATAGGCCGTGCCTGCGGAACATATTGTGATGGATTATGTGCCTACTCACTGCTAGATAAATATGCATGGCGAAACTCCCCGCTCTTTACATACAATATCGACTTAGTCCATTTTTTTTCTCAATGAAAATTTGTCTTAATATTTTCATCCGAACGAGCAAAGGTATTTGACGTTGCAAAAAATGCAACACCCAAAAGTGTTTAAAGTACGAAGACTTTTCGGGCAGGTTGCCTGGTAGTCACGTTAGCTGTATTAGACCACTATGAAACTTCTTAAAACTTGACAAAGCCTAACTTTTTGCTAAATCATGTAGACCATATTGGCGCGATTTTCTAGCATTTCCCATACAAATTGACCGATTTATCAAAACTTAATTTTTCAATTGTAATCTCAATTTACATCTATTTCAAAAATGTCAATAAAAAAAAGACAAAGTTCCTTGGTCACTTTCTGGTGTAACCCATTCAATAGCCGATTTATTTATTCGTCAATAACTATCTTGTCCCCTTCAAAGTAATCCCCTTCAGATATAATACACTTATGCAGCATCTTTTCCAATCCTCGAAACACTTCTGAAACGCGCTTTTGGTATCGCCAACAGCTCCAGTTTCGATTTTTCTTTTATCTCCTCAATCGTAGCAAAATGTATTCAATGTATTCGCTGTATTCAGTTTTGGGTAGAGGAAAAAGTCACGGGGGCCAAGTCCGGTGAATACGGTGGTTAAGGCATGATTGCGGTTTTGTTTTTGGCCAAAAACTCACGCACAAGCATCGATGTGTGAGCTGGTGCATTATCATGGTGCAAAATCCATGACTGGTTTTTCTACAATTCTGTGCGTTTCTGACGAATTGCTTCGCGCAAACGGCGCATAACTTGAAGATAATATTCCTTATTGACCGTACGACCTTGTGGCAAGAATTCATGATGCACCTCGCCATTGCAATCGAAGAAAACAGTGAGCAAAGCCTTCACATTTGACCGAACTTGACGTGCTTTTTCGGTTTGGCTCTTCTAGACGCTTCCATTGGAAAGTTTGGGAACTCTCTGTTTATGACTTCAAGATATATCTTAGATCATGCGATATGGCCTTTGCTATTCTGAAAACATACATCTACAGTAATAGATGTACGAAAATCTGTATTTCAATTACTGACTAACAACAAATCTAAGCGGTTACGCCACTTTGTCTAGAAGTTAAACTTAAATTAAAACAAAAGTGCAAAAATTTAAAACAGGAAATCACGCAAAAAGTAATTGTGATTTGATAAAAACGCTCAATTTCAATCGAAACTTCTCAATTTTACAACACTCCCTGCATTGAGAAATACGGAAGAATAATACACCGGGTAAAATTTTGTATACTTTTTAAATTTCTGTAGCAGAAGGTAAAACTGTGAATTGCTTCAAAAATTTGTAAATCAAATTCGGATTATTTGTATTAGCACTACGAGTGCCAGCAAATTTTAAGGAATAATGTTGGAAATACTAAAATCATACAGTAATTGTTCATCAGATTTGGAAATAACAAAGTTGTTTTTATATAGTGCCATCATAATATTAGGAAATGTGCTTGAATTTCTTTTTCGTACCCCACCAAGATAGTAATTAAACGGAAAGCACAGAAGCAACCGTCAACTGGCAGTCGATATCCATCGTACCCCAGACTACCCTCTTTTTAGACCGGTTCAAAATGAACACATTCTGTGCCATTCATCGCTTTCCTTGTCAAAAATTTTTTTGTGCTGGGCCAATTTGGCCCATCCAACGCAATCACTGAAATTTGATGAACTTGACCACCTCGATGTCGATGTACGAGTATGTTCATACAACGCCGCAACTTTTAGTTAATGATGAAGAGAAGTGCGAATAATTTCCGCAAAATTTTTCTCTCGAAGACTTCAAGTATTCATTCGTTTGTGTCATTAGCTAGAATTCCGCATAAGATTTTTTTTCGTCAATAGATGGTTTCACTTTCAAATCGCTTGGCTAGTCCAAAGTGGAACCCGTTGATCAGTAGGCTGATGAAGGGAGCGAATAATTTCCGTAGAATTTTTCTCTCGAAGACTTCACATATT
The DNA here is from genome assembly GCA_019455685.1 of Philornis downsi. Classification (NCBI taxonomy): domain Eukaryota; kingdom Metazoa; phylum Arthropoda; class Insecta; order Diptera; family Muscidae; genus Philornis; species Philornis downsi. Next base: position 7,929 of record JAHXMU010020488.1, read on the forward strand.
CATCCACTTGTGTCATTAACTAGGATTCCGCGTTAGATTTTTGTTCGTCAATAGAGAGTTTTACTTAAAATCGCTTGATTAGCCCAAAGCAAAATCTGTTGATCTCTAGGCTGATATCATTAATTCTATTCACTGCGAAGCCGATGTAAATGAATTCATCCAACAACTCCAAAATTGTAGTTGCAACATTCGTACAGCATTGCAAACGAGTGTGGTCCATTGAAGTAAATAACTTGGGTTTGTCGTTCTCCCGTTATTGTTTGAGAAGACTGCAGTAACATCTTGCTGTTTTCTGCCAATAATATCTATACCATCGATAGACACAAATAGCCTATGACTTTTTTTTTTTAAGATGACATCAGTCGTGTTAACTACAGCTATTCTCATCATCCTCCATAGCGTGAATATCTGGTCTGTTGGTATCTACCAAATCTAAAACCGCACTGATAAGGATTAACCTGATCAGCTAGAATAGGTTTTAGTCTATCACATATCACAGTCGGCTTAACATTATAAGCGATGGGTTAAAACTATTCCCATGATAGTTGGTACACACATTAGAATCATTTTTTTTTTTTTTTTTTTTGAATAACCCAGTTAGATTTGCTTAAATGGAGGTAGATTTTCTAACCTAACTCCTTAACGACTGAAAATGACAATAATTAAGTTTTCTTAGGAAAAAAAATACGAAATATTTTAAGTTAAGTATGTTTAATTTTCTTAAATAATTTATGCGAAATGTTTTGGAATACTTTATGTTCTGTTAAGAATAGAAACCTCGTTTCTGATTTGGGTTGAACCACAGTTTTGCTTAATCAAATGTAGTCGGTGACATAAACGCACTATTTGTTTTCCTAGTTGAATAACCGTATCTACAGGGCGGCTGTTAAATATTGCTACATTGCGAAACTCCGTTTAATTCATATAAATCATTTTATCTTTATTCATTTACATTTTCATTAAGCCTGTTTGAAAATTTTTAAAAATAAATGTATTTTAATGGGCTTCATTATAAACCCTATAAAATGTTATCTAACAATTTTGAAAGAGATTTTTTCCCCTCTAAATTTTGTGTGGTTTCAACAAGATATTGCAGATAATCACATAATTAAGTTATGGCAGAATTGCAGTGAAAATTCCCCAAATAGTTGAATTAAGAATTTCCACATTCCGTTGACTCCGAAGGTCTCTAAACCTTACTGCACCTCAGATTTTTAGGTGGGATTATTACTAAGAAGGTGTTTAGAAAACAAAATCAACTAATTTGGGTGGTTTAAAAAAATTCACTCGAACAATAATTCCAACGATAATTTCCGCGGCCACTGTCCAAGCAGTAGTAAATAAATGTGCCGCTTTTGTGTCACATTAATCATTAATCATCATTTAATTCAATTATTTGTAAAAGTCATTACAAGGAATTGTTAAATACAATACAATACAAATACAAATAAAAATAAGGGTTATCTATCTATCTGTCAGATGTTAAATACCTGTCATCTGAAGTGTTATTTATTTGCCAATTTTAAGAACGTGTAAATATAGTTAAAACTTACTACAAAAGTGATGTTTGGCTTTCAATCGAACAAAATTTTCTTCAGCAATGAAGCTCATTTCTCACTCGGAGGTTATGTCAACAAGCAAAATTGTCGCATATGGGGCTCGAAGAACCCTAAAGAGATTGTGGAAAAGCCATTGCATCCGGAAAAAGTGACTGTTTGGTGCGCATTATGGTCTGGAGGTGTCATTAGGCCGTATTTTTTCGAGGATCTGTTACTGTCAATTCAGAGCGTTATGGCCGCATGATAAGCGACTTTTTTGGCCTTCAATTGAAGATTATGAACTGGGCGGTATGAGGTTTCAACACGAGTCACACAACATGATCGATTTTCGCTTTATTGCATGAGGAACTTTCAGAAAGCGTAATTTCACATTTTGACGATGTCAATTGGCCACCAAGACAATGCGATTTGACGCCATTAGACTTTTTTTTGTGGGGCTAGGTCAAAGATAATGTTCACGCCAATAATCCCTAATAGTTGGAGCATTTGAAAATCAACATTCGTCAAGTTATGGCCGAGATACCGCCCGAAATGTGTGAAGAAGAGGTCGAAAGCTATCTCAAAAGGATCCACTGCTGCAAGCAATCCAGAGGCGGTCATTTCAACGACATTATATTTCGTACGTAATATCAAGGTCCAAGCATTATAATGAAATAAAAGTTTCATCGAAATCATAGCTTTATATGCGCTTTGTTTAATTTTTCCTTTTGAAACCGAAAAATGGATAACACGTTATAACATAAGCACAATTTTTTCAACCATTGTCTAAACCCAATGGTGTAGACAATAATCAACAGTTTGTTTACACTACATTTAATATATTTGTTATTTAAAAAAGAAACAACAAAATGAATTTCAACATTTTTTGAATAATATGTAAACGTATATTTCCTTTGCAAATTTAATTTAAATGAATTCAATTTGGCCTTCTTCGAAATTGTATGTACAACTTATTGTGCATTTTTTGCTATAATTCTAATTGCTAACATAACTCCCTTAATGTTACTATTGTGAATTCCAAAACTAATTTCGGAGAAAATGTTAAACATGAGAAAGAAGAAAGCCGATGTTATGTTTTAAGTTCAAGGGATATAACGACTTACTTATAATTTACCCGGAAAGAAACCCGAACTGTGAGCTACACCCAATTAAACTTAATTTGAATTCCCACTACTTCAAGTTGTTTTTTTTTCTCCAATTACTCTCGGAGCGAGAAATTTTCCTACCTTCAATCTTTGTACGCTGGAGTGGAAAAATCACTCCACAATAACTCTCATCAGTAATCGTCTGAAGCTGTCACCAAAAGCTTGTCAGCGCAACGTCTCCTCATCCGCATCGTCAATCAACGTCGCTTAAACGCCAAGCTGAACATTGCAGACATTCACCTCGCCCCCGTAAGTCTACATACAGTCCACTTTAAATTAGAATTTACAGCTCTCCAAAAGCATAGCTGCAACGCTCTCAGACGACACTTTCCTCCCTACCCCGAGTACATGGTCCTTCGAGCCGGATAAAAGGAAAAATTATTTGTATGAATTTAATATGTCTTTTTCATTTCACTGAAAGAGATTCGTAAATGTAAATTTGTGAAGTTTTTACTTAGTCAAAATAGGAGGCTGTATTGGGACTTCATACAAATCATTGTCTCATCTACTAACCATCATTTTACGATCGATAATGCCATAACCTCATTAAGTTTCTGTTAATTGCTTTAAAATTCAGCAAATAATTTTAGGCAGCTTTCCTTAGCTCCTAGCATAACATCCTGTAAAAGAGAAACTAAACATAGAAGACAAAAGATTTTTTGGAGAAAAATATTTCTAAAATTATAAATGTATTTCTATTAAATTTTTGTCGACATCGGCCATTTGAAACTTCCCATTGAATTAAGAAAAATATTCCTTACCAAAATACAATAGAAAATGGAATTGAAATCGCCAGCAGAATGAGAAGAGTAACTTCGCCAACCAAAAAATTCGTAATTACCACATGAATACTCCACATTTGAGACATTGCGCCGTTTGAAATTAATGAAAGAATCTCTCCAGTATATTTTCTATGAAACATGTTTTAACCAACCTCGAATTTTCTTTAACCAGAATTTTCACAGATTTTGTGAAATTTAATATGTACTTGAAAATACGGCGGAAATAGTTGTGGACACAACTATTGTGCATCAAATTATCCCTTAACCAACGTATACTTATATTTATAGCTTTTCGAAGCAAATGAAAACCTCTCAATCTTCCAATAATCATTTATGCTACATTCAAACACATAGATAGATATGAGGAAAATAAACAATTCTCACAGAATTTCATTTGCCTTCATTTTATTACAAATTAATCGTTTGAAATAAATTTTTGTGAACGGACTTAAAAAAAAGCAGTCATCAAACCATTTGCGTTTAATAACTCAGCCTTTTTTACCATGAACACAGCCCTTATTGCGACGCTTCCATTCACTGCACGACCTAAAAATTTCCTACAAGGATTAAAAGCTTTCCGCTACGACGTCATATCCTTCTCTTTCCCTTTGTGTGTGTTGTTTTCTCTTTCATGCAATAACACAAACA
>JAHXMU010020491.1:0-10726 GCA_019455685.1 Philornis downsi
AAAAGGCCATGACTGCAGAATTAGTTTGTGAAAAGTTGTACGTGATGTTAATTCAAAAATCGCTTTAGCTTCAAGAAGACAACCATCAAAATCATATGGCGATAATATTGTATTTAAGAAAAATTAAATAAGATCTGTTGTACACTTTAGGTCAAAAAACGAAGCATGCATGCAAGTTAAGTAGCTCTTTTCCATATTTGCAACAGCTAAGAATTTTCTAATGAAATCTGTATTTCTGGCAATAAGTGCTAATGGAATGTTGGATTTTTTTACAGCTACATATGTAATTTTAAGTTTTATTTTATTATTTTAAGTTTCACTTTTATTATGGCGGTACGCACAGTAATGGATAGCCTAATAATGCTGACACAAAAATGTAATAACAACAATACCTCAAAAGACTAGAAAATGTTATAGTACGCTAGAATTGTTTTTGTTTTATTGTACTTTGTTTACTAAGAGCAAAAACAAAAAATTAAATGTTACATTTTCCTAGAATATCATTGTCTACTATTAGCATTGCATGAAAACTTCGAGACAAAAGTTTATTGTCTGAACACGACGTTTACTCGTTGTGTTAAATCTCCGCTTTGTATTTTTGGTTATTTTGATAACACTTGTTAATGATATATGGACCATGTCTGCAACTTTTGAATAGCTTCACTGTGTTGCGTGCCATTGTTTGGCTGGCTTTTCTTTGACAGCAATGACCGCATTTTTCTGCCTGGTTACATTTCACATGCAAAAGTTACATGGAACTAAAAGGGAAGTGAATGTTCGCCCAGCTTATAGACATCTTTTAAGTGATTGCCTTATATGTAACCATGGTAGACTCTCTTAATGCAAAGTATAAGGCATGTTTCCGGGTGCAGGTAATTGGATAGCTTCAATAATATACACTATGGTTTAATAGTATATTAATTTGTGGCATTCTTTGTCCAATACAAATAAACTGTGACTGATGTTTGACAAAAAAAATGTTAGTCATTCCGCTATCATTACTCTGATTCCAAAATAATAATTTATCTCACACATTCTCCATTCACAGTAACTAAAGTAATTTCGTTACCAACATAACGTAGAGGCAAGTATACGTGACGTGTAACTTGCAGGGTGATTAGAATAGAATTATTTTATTGTTAAGCGTCTCAATAGCAAAAAATTTCAAACGGTCATATGTCATTATTTTTTTAATTTGTTATACTAACTTTTGGCAATCTCAGTTCAGAAACCTGCTCCTTCTATGACTGCGCCTCCTATTAAGGTCACTGTCAGATGCTTTTCATGTTGGAGAATTTGCGCCCGTATGCACCACATGGTCTAACTAACGTAATCGTGTGTTTTGGTGCGTTTTTGAAAATTTCGGAGAACCAGTCATAACCCAGCTTTGCTTTGTAATTTCATTGCAGTTACAACATGCGTTTAGTATTCTTTGCCGGACACATTAATATTTCAATTACTTATACGCCAGCGGTAAAAATCAGTGCGGAGACAAAAATCTAGGATCATCGAATTTGTTTTTTCCTCCCTCTTCCAGGAAGTCGACGTCGTCATCGATAATCGAAGTAATTTACTTGTGCTCCCGCCCGAACAAACATCGAGCAGAAGAGTGCACTCTGAATAATTCACTTCTTCCGCAATCGGCTTGTTTACTCATATGTTCCGGATTATAAATATTAATATAATATTTATATATGGCGCGTATTAGTACGGAAAATTTAATAATTTTCCATTTCCATAAAATGAAACCCATTTACTGTTTCAAAATACAAAAATTTTCTTTAAGTTAAAACAACTTTTAGGTCCTTTCAACCAACATTTTGGCATAATCTATTTCCCCGCTCTTTTAATAGTAGAAATTGTTTCCAACAAAATTTTCATTTAGCAGGTTACTGATTGCAGTGACAAAAGAACCAATAATCCTTTTATGCATTTTATCGTTACCTCAACATCAGCACCATTGTTTTACAACTTCTTCCATTTTTTGTTCCTTCTCTACCTTGCTTTGCTAAAATAGACCTTTCTTTAATCCACATAAAATATCCGCACAGTACAATATAATTGGATTTTTATACACCACCACCAATCCACACTGACTATTTACTGCATTGAAACTATGTTTTGTGTGGTTTACTAAAACTAATTTTTCTGTCATCGCTATCGAAGATATAGGAAAGGCTTAGAACATAGTTGTGCTGTAGGTATGTTCTAAGTATTTTATTGTGCCACTGCTATTATACCGGAGGAAGTGCTATAACAGCAATTATGTGAGAATAAACGGTAGAATAAAAAATAAAAAAAAGTTAATGCAGTGCGAGAATAATGCAAGAATAAAATATATATATATATACTATATATATATATATATATTTTATTCTAATATTCTATATATATTCAAATATTCAATATAAATATTCTCAACTTATATAGATAAAAATGGTAAACAAAAAGTAAAATTGCTATGCTAAATCCTGCAAGTAGTCTTCTTAATAGCATCAGTGTTTGACGACGTATAATAAATGATGGATATTTTTAATATGTGTCATATGTGGTAAATTAACATTAATATCAGCACTCCACGAAACTTAACAGCATCAATATTTTACGACGTATAAGTAATAATGGATTCTGTTTAACATGACTCATACGTTGTAGAGTGGATTAAGTCTGATCGTGTGATTACATGAATATCAGCACTCCATAAAGCTTGGAATTATGTGTATGTGGTGTAGTGAAAATATTAGCGCAGAGTTATCCGCCGTTAACCGCCGGTGTAAAAATGCTGTCAGCTGAAGTCTTTTTTATTTAGTGAAACGTTTCCCATTCAACTTCTTTTTGTGGGGCTATGCCAAAGAGCGTGTTTACGCGGATAATCTCCAAACGTACTGTTAGAAATGTGCGAAAAAGTGGTCGAAAACTACAAAAAAGGATCCACAACTGCAACCAATCCAGAGGCAGTCATTTAATTGACTATGTATTTCACAATGGCATGGTCCGAGCTTTGTAATTAAATAAAAGTTTCGTCGAAATCATAGTTTTGTGTGTGTTTTATTGAACTTTATCTTTGATACCAAAAAATTTATAAACCTGTGTATACGTAAAACTACAACGAATGTAATTCCTTAGATAAGAATGATTTCTAATTTACATAAATATGTAATATTAAATCGTCCAGAAAGTTGTATAAGCAATGATATAAAATGATATTGTTTAAACAAGGATATACTTTACTACACTATATAAAATTACGTCTAGGTATATATGTTACATTTCTACTGTTATTGACTACAAGTTGAAGAATGAATTAATTAGTCTTATGACTACTCATAACGATCCGGAACATAAGTGGTAATTCCTATGTAGGATTAAAAGGATTATTCAATATTTTTTTTAGCTAAGGAGGCATTTTATTTATTAGTAAAATATTTTTATTCAGCATTTAAGTTACGCCCTCTTTAAAAGTTGTGATGGCATTACAAATTTTGCAGAAATTCCTAATCAACAGCGACATAAAAATTTCCGTAATGAGATGATTTTCAACAGAGTCAAATATTCTTCTTCGACGTTGGTATATATTCAAAGAGCCCAGCTGCCCATCTAACACTGCGTCTGTTTCAAATTAGGTTTTTGATATAACAATACAATAATATACAATAATTTCTTTTAAAATACGGCGATAATCAAAGAAAACAATCAACATTACTTTTATTTTTCGATCTCGTCTAGGTTCTAAGGCGGCATTCGCAAGACTGTTTGCATACCAATCTCGTAAATCCAATTCTCACCCCCTGATACAGTGCCCTATATGAACTTGCCCCTGATACAGTGCCTATTAGCAACTTGTACGCTATTAATTTTTCGAAGAAAATTTCAGGTCTTTTAAAATTAGACGGCAATGCATTTTATACCGAAAGAACCCTATCAAATGGTACGGGTTTCAACCACAAACCGATCTTAATTTGAGATCAAGACGTTGACGCTTATGAGTGTATTTTGCCAATCATATGCACTTCGTTTTTTAATAAAGTGTATTCCCATTTCAGGCTTTTAAAATGATTAATTCCTGGCATATCTTCACAGAATGTTTTATGGCGTTAATTTGTACGTATAAAAGAGGCAGACAGTAATTCGTCATCATCAACTAAAAAATAAGAAGAGACTATTATTACGCGATAATTTTGAATAATTTGACTAAACATTTTTCCGCAGCAGAGATGGAACTTTTGTGCTTCCATCGGACAGTGAGATAGTTCTTTGTTTTAGCTATTTGGAGCACATATTATGTGAAGTTCCTGCTTTGTAGTTTTGCTTTTCTCTGCTTAAACTTCAAGTTGTAATGATTTCAAAGTATTTGTAAGTTGCACACAGAATTGATCACAAATTGAAAAATAACTATATTTAAATTTCCAAGCAACGCGTATGTATTGGGGTTTGTGGCTGAAGAAATCGTCGAATTACTCAAAAACATACACTAAACTTAATCTAAAACGATTGCTTATTAGTAATTTTCAATAACTTCACTTTTATATTCAAGACTTTTTTATAATTTTACATCAGGAATTCATACGTGTTAAATAATTAATTCAATGACTTTGTCATTAGGCGAATCTCTTCTCAGACTCCTTTTAAAATAGGTATTTTTGACACGTTAATATAGGGTTAATAATAGAACCGGTTAAATAATATCTGTAACTGTAACTGACTAATATTCACGTACCTCATACGTACCCAGAGTAGCAGAGCAACATTTACCCAGTTATTAATTACAACTCCGGAATCGAATACAGGTTATTGGTGTGAGTGTTGTGATTAAAAATTCCCTAAATTTTACCAGCTACCTTACGATTTTGAAGTAATTTAGTTTTAATTAGTGATTTTTTTATTATTAAAAACGAAGCACAAAGTTTGCAAATTTCATGGAATTTAATGCCTTTCCTCTCACTCCTTTTGTTTCCATTAAATTACTTTGTAATTTATTTTACTTTTCTCCCCACATAGTTTAATTCAAGGCATTTGAATTGATTTCAGAAACTGCACAAATGTCATTCGAAATTACATTTTGTGCTGAAGATGGCATCTGTTTCCTTTGAAAAGAGAAATATATAAAAAGCAGAGAAGTGAAAGTGAAGTGAAAGTAAGTAAAAATTGCATTTTAATTACTTTTTGAAAAAAAAATAGATAGATAGGATGAAATTAAGGCTTCACATTATACTAAAGCGTAAGGGGAGCCGATGTGTTTTGGGGAAATATCAGGCATTTAGATATTAAAGCGCAATATTTAGAGTTGGCGGGAAGAATTTTGGAGGTGGGATAAAGACCTATGGAGCATTCTATTGACAGTCTGATTCTCTATCTTGAACGGAAGCATTCGTCCGCTTCTTAAGCGAAGTTTACCAAAATCCGTTCTCTGCTAATGAATATTCAAACAACAGGTCGAGCAACGACGTAACCATTTTCGTAAAAAATGGGTTTCCATATATTATCAAACCAATTTCTTGTTTTTTTTTTACCGAAAATCTTCTGCAGAGTACCTTACTGCATCTTAGAAGAATAATGTCAACTATAGCACATGGCACAATTATAGCTATAGAGGAATGATATAAAAAAAGGAACAAATGAAACGATCATATTTCAAATTGAAGAAACAGTTAAGGAAAGGGTGTGTGGGTGAAGATTTAGAAATATACTGGGATACAGGTAAAACACGAAAATTCTACTAATCCAAAGTTTCTCTCCTATAAATCCATCAATGAAACTGCAGTGTAGGATACATAGAGTGTATGGTAATTCTAAAAATTTTACAATTTCCAAAATGGTCGGTTCAAAAAGTAGAATACCGCGCATGTAAACTAACCAGTTCATGAAAATCGTAATCGAAATCGCAATGGTCAATTCGTTGATATGTTCTATAGATTTCAAAGTATTGTTCCCCGGACAAAGTACAATTGTATCAGTTTTTTTTTCAATTCTAAATTGAATTGTTAACGAAAAACTAACAAAAGACCAATATAATATGAGCCTTAATGCCTTAACGAAAAGCCCATAAATCCCGCAGTTTTTTATACCTAGGACAGAAATTCATAACGTTTTAATTTTTCGTTAAGCTTTGGTACCATATTCATTCGATCGATCGGTTTTTCCGGCATCATAACCAAAGATCCGAGGCTTCTCTCCCACAATGAAGAAATTTTGGAATGAACTGGTACCCAGTACTCATCTTTTCATAGATTTTTACTTATTGGCCTTTGAAAAGAAATTTTGTTGGTACTAATCAACACTTTTCTCGGTAGAGGTTGATGGTGATCGGGGACGCTCTTCGTCTTCAGTTCGCTCTCCGCCTTTTCTGAAACGTAAACATTTACTTCCAACAAAATCCGCTCGCCTAATAATTTCTGCAACATTCTAAAATTTTTCGGAGTACAATTTCACTTTCTTAACAAAATTTTATGAAAACTGGTTGTATCATAGATAAAGCAGTATAAATCATCATTTAATTGGATTCACAAGGAATATCTGAACACTTGAAGCTTTTTATTTACAGCTGTATAGTTTGAATTTTATTAATCGTAACAGAAAAATATAATTTATAGTTTCCAAATTTTACGACTTTTATGACTGTTGCACATTTTATTTAAATCGATTAGCTTACATTTTATTTGAACCATTCCACCATCACTGTTTCCCCGTACGAGCAATTAAAATTGCTACCAATTGGCAACAAATATACAGTATAATCGATGCCGTTTTTATCAACACTTTTTCAGTTTCATTTAAGTTCGTTTCATTTATGGGAGTTTCAATTGAATCACACTTTAGCAAGTGAGTCGATTCGGTTTTCCATTGAGCGGTTTCAAGACCACCGATTTGGCAAGCTGTTAAACACCTAATATCTGAAGTGTTATTTTTTTAGTTAAAGGTTTCCCTTTTACAAATATGGATCGTTTAACAACCGAAGAATGCATAAAAATAGTTAAGACTTACTACAAAAATCGTGACTCAAACATGACTCAACACGACTGATTTTGGCTTTATTAAGTGCGAAGTTTTAGCGACGTCAATTGCCCGCCAAGATCATGCGATTTGACGTCATTAGACTTTTTTTTGTGGGGTTACATCAAAGCTGATAATCAGATAATCCCCAAATCTTGGAGCATTTGAAAGCTAACATTCGCCCAGCTATCACCGTGGTATCGCCCGAAATGTGCAAAAAAAAAAAAAAAATGGTCAAAAACTACCTCAAAAGTATCCACTGCTGCAACTAATCCAGCGGCGGTCAATTAAATGGTATTGTATTTCATAATTGCAAATGACAAACCATAGCTTTATGTGTAATTTATTTAACTTTATTTTTGAAACCAGAATAACCCTATACCTATGAATAACAGTAATTTCAATCTTTGTTGGGAAATCTTCAATCTATAAACTTCATCACCTCATGTTATATGGAAAACCGTGAGAGCCTACTACCATTATATGCCAGTTTCTGCAATTAAAATCCCTTGCACGTATATTCATCTTCTCAAATTTTACACCATTTTAGATTTATCTTAGTCCCTCATTGTTGTCAGCATAAACACTCCCTCTACCAATCCCCCCGTTGTTTACCGAATAATTACTCGCACGACCTGTCTTAGTGGAATCTCATTAGTAAGCCCACGGGAGGTACAATTTCATACATTGAGTATAGTTTTCGCCGATGACTGTTCAAGAACTTCTTAGATTTACACCTTCAACACTGCAACTTTCTCAATGGGTGATCGCGATGAAGGCATAAACAACAAAAGGCAACATATTGTTGCATACAAACGAAGAAGACAGCAATTGAAAATTATCTACACCCAGACATGCCACGGCAACCACCAGCAAAATAGATAGCACAACTGCAAGTTTAGCTCACAGTCCTTAAGAAATTGTGGGTCCCACATACACAACATAAGAAACTTTTATGTATTGTAAGTGTTTCTAAGTAAGCGGAAACGGAAGTTGATAAATTGAAATACAGGCGTATGAAATGAGAACAATAATGTTGCTCGGTAGTTGGGAGTAGTGAACTCTTAAACTTCTTACTGAAAATTTGTTGCACTAACGTAAATAAATTCTATTTAAACCGCGCTTGGTACTGATGGGAGGGTGGAAACAAATAAATGAAATTTTGTGGAATTTCAAACATTCAGAATTTTTAGCATTAGACTCCTTGAAAGGGAACTGAGTATCAGTCCCAGAAAATTTGTTTAAGTTCTGCCAGCAGTATTAAAATATAGTTTAATACAGTTGTAGTGAAATCCAAGGGACCGAATTTGCATGCCATTAAAAGTTTTTTCAATACATAAAAAATATTTTCTTAATGGAAAAAAAAATAAAATATTTTCTTAGGAATGGAAAAATGGGGATAGTAGATGTATATTATAGACAACAGAAAAACCCCCCTTTCGAATTCCAACCGATGTTATGGTAAGATAGCCAACAATATTACAATAAACCACGAAAAATTTAACTCTAGTAGTATAACGTTAATAAGTACATCAATGGGTTTACATTTTGGAAAAATTTTAAGCCAAATTTTTCTTATTCTGAATGGCGAATAATGATGTGGCATATTTGGTCAAAAAATTACTAGAAAAATATTTTGTTTTTTATCTCGAGCAACACAACTTGCACACAGTCTTCATGTAGGGACTCGTACTTATCCATAATTAACGTTTTTTACAATGAACTCCTTTTTTACTGTGTATTGCTTGAAAGAAACAAACATATCTTTGGAATGAACATTTTAAATTTTAGTTAAGGTGAATGATGTCTGCTTATTAGGGTCCAGCTGAAAATATTTCATTCAACATATTTATGTGTTTTGTTAAGTGAGCACATTTTGGGTGCCTACAAGCATTCTGCTTGCTATTTAACAAAGCTTTCGAATAAAAGTTTGAGGAACTTTTGAGGAAGAATTCGTCAACACTTCAAGATAATTGCCGCTCAAGGAAATATAGATGGTTGTATCGGGGCTGGAACCCACGATCATAAGCGACATAACTTTATACACTAACCATTGTGCAAATAACGGTTATGAAGTTTGATTTAAACATTAAAAATTTTCCCAAGCTAGTTAAATCGTCCGAATAAATCATTTGGCTCCGCTTTTGCCTACCGTGAAAACCGCACATTTCCTGCCTCCTTCTGAACGCTAAAAGTAAATGAAAGAAAGGAAAGGATAGCTGGACCTTTTAAATAGAACAATGGCAGCAATAGGAAGATGGACAGAGAGGGGATATAGAAAAGTAAAGGAATAAAGGTGAAGTTGAAAAGTTTTACTACATTTTTTGTTTTTTGCATACCGACTCATTTTGATCTCTAGCTTTCTTTCTAGCTTTCTAGCCAGTCTCAAAGCCACAACAGCTTTCTTGGTATACCTAACTCGGATAGTAAAAGTAAATGGTAAAGCTGTTTATGACTTAACGATTTTAGCTATGCACGGGTTCTTAAACACTATTCAGTTTATCGAAGGCATGCCTGATTATATTATATGTGTATTGTATTCTTACTTCAAAAGATTTGAGTCAAAGGCATGTACCAACGATCTTTTATGCATCAAATTGGGTCAATCGTTTTTACAGGAGTTTTCCTCATTATCATCTGTAGCGGTATGTTAAAGATAATTTATGGTATAAAAAGTCTTTTTGTTTTTGCACATCGACTCAATTTGATCTGTTGCTTTCTTAACTTCAGCCGGTCTCAAAGTCACAACAACGTTGTAGGCTTACCAAACTCGGATACAGCTTAAGATAAATTTTGCAACCTGGCTGTCATAATCTGCTTTACAGCCAAACAATAGGTGGTAGGCATCGATTTATTTTTCTTGAGATTTTTGTATGTGAATATCTCTTCCGTTGTGTACTTAATATATCCAATGCGATACCGACAACATCCAACCGGACTTCAGTTTAGGAATAGACTATAGTTATTCAGTGGCTTATCAGCCTACCACATGTTATCCAAACGATCCAACTGCAATGGTGTAAAAGTTGAGGAAAAAGTTACCTGCTTGCCCAATATGCATCGGTGTTAACATGCCATTTAGGCTACTCAAACTAGAAACTAGTCGCCTTATGAGCTACCATGAAACTGATTTCCAATAACATTACCATAGAGTAATTGCCCGAAAGTCGAAAGTCGAGAACTGCTTGGAAAATTCTGCAAATGGTTTTGGTTACTCCCAAGTGTATAACGAGGGAGAAACCAAATTTTAAATTTCTGATTCCCCAATTTTTGGTAGGAGTGCCAAAAATAAAACTAATTACGTGTCCTGTATCCTGCAATGCACATAATATCAACCTTTAATGAAAGTTAAAAGAAAATGCCGTATAAGAACCACCTTAACATCCAAATAAATCAGCCATCACAAACGAGTGTATTTGCAATTTCATGCAATTTCAATCAAATTATGAACATGATTTTGAACAAAAGGCCCAATGACTAACCCTGTTTATACATAACGGCAATGCAGAAGATATCCCAAAAACTCTTCTACGGCATTTTCAACTTCATAATAATGCCATTGTGTTTAAGTTTCTATGTTTATGGAAAACTTGCAACACAACACAAATTATTTTCAATGCATGATTCCCTCATATGCATGCAAGGCAACATTCATACGCATGCAAACAAATACTTGTTCGAATATGGACCAACGCATCAACAGAGAGAGAGCTGGCTGGCATTTCATACGACTGCA
>JAHXMU010020533.1:0-20073 GCA_019455685.1 Philornis downsi
TATGCAGGAGTATTGTGCACACATTAGGTCATCGTTACCAAACAGTCCTTTTTTGTCATCTTTTGGACTTTGGGTTCCAGAGGCCAAAATATACATATCCTTGGTGGAAATTTACTGGTTGGTGTACAAAGGCACCCAGAAAACACGAGAGTATCACTATTTACACCCCAAATTGGCTAATAAATGAAACACACGTACTTTTATATTTTTAAACTTATTTTATTTATTTTTTTTATAACTTTTAATTTATACAAATACAATTTATAAAAATACATTGCAAATTTTCTTATATCACTGTTTTGGTTTGTAATTCCTCCAATGTTTTGTTTTGTTAATTTGACGTTTGACGTCAAAATTTTCTTCGGGGTTATTGTGAATTTTTAATCTAAAGAAGTGTTGCCGTGTAATTTAATTACCATCTATTGCCACTCAAAATATATTAGCCTTGCCACTTTAATGTTTGTCAAACTTAATTATTGTCTGGCAGTGCTGAAATGAGAGGATATTTCGTTCTCTGAGAGGATTTATTTTCTCTCTCTCCTTTTGTTTGCGTTTCCTCTCTTTTTCAATTTGGTTTGTTGAAAGTGGTTTGTTATCTTCACGCCGGTCTTTTCTACGCACACTGAGTTCACTCATGCACTCTTGCTGCCAGTCAATAGAAGAAGAAGAGTGTTTTTCACTAGAACAAGTGTTTTTATTGTTTTTCCCCCAATTTTTGCACAACAGAAAAATATTTGTGTTTGTGTTTTTGATATGTAAGCTGAAATTTTTCCAATTTTTATGCAATTTAATATACTTGTAAGTATGAAAATGCGCACACGATCCTTAACCATAATATAGAATACACCTTTTTATGTTTCCATAGGAAAATGTCATCAGAATTATCAGGCAACGATTCGAAGAATAAAAAGTATCGTAAGCAGCGATTCCGTCCAAACTGGCTGCAAACTGCTGAATTTACGAGTTGGTTGGAAAGTGTCGAAGATGACGTCTTTAAATGCAGATGCAAAGCGTGCAATAAGCTTCTTAATTGTGGAAAATCAGATTTATTGAAACACGCTGCTACTAGTAAGCATATACAAAAAGTTAAAGCTGCAAATATCTCCAAACCATTGTCATCTGTTTTCGAGAAACCAGTTTCAAAAGAAACTGAAAATTTTGAAGTTCGTATGAGCATGTTTTTTGCGGAGCATAACGTTGCCATACACGTCATAGATCATTTGATACCTCTACTAAAAGAAATTGTACCAGATTCAGAAATAATCAAAAACTGCCAATTAGGACGAACCAAATGCACCCGAATAATAGAAAATATTTTGGCGAAAGTAGAAAAAGAAAAATTGGTTTTGTTTATGTTTTTACTATTAAATGAATAAAAAAGGATTAAATTCAAAACTCGTATTAGTTTGGGAATTTATTATATACATGGGGTCGAGTGTGGTGAATTTTCTGTTTTATGTAGGGGAAAAATAGGGATTTTTTTTCATATAGTAGGGATTTATATTTTTTTTCGTGGCAACACTGCGTTGATGTGGAAATACGATCCACGATACCAAAGGCAGATTTTGTAACATTTTATGAATTTGCTCTATTGGCTTTTGAAAATGTCTTTCAGATTAAATCGGACTTTAATTCTTTATCACCAAAAGATCGTAGTAAAATCACCTTAATAAAAAACGCAATTTTGCCACCACGATACAATTTTTCCGAGATTACAGCTTCATTGTCCAACCCTGTTACATCTGCAGACACCTGTATGAGAATATGTATGACATCTCATCAAAATCGGACAAACGACTTAGGAGTTGTCCGATCGGGGACACCTTGTGTGTCCCTGACCTACAGCACGCTTCTACCGTATTCCCCTGCGCAGAACCAAGCGTCTAAATAACACTAGCAATCCAGTCCCCGAAGCTCAAAGGTTTGCAATGGCTTCAATCTTTTGGGAAAGGGTCGAGCTGGTATAGAAAACGGAATTTAAGTTACTCAATACAATAGTTATCGGCCTAACAATAATTGTTTGCTTATTGGGGATAACGAAATGATACTAAGGTTTTTTTTATTGAATTGTGACATTCTCACCTGGAAAATGATCACAAGGGTTTGATAATGGCGGAATAAATTGATAATGCCACTTTCTATAGAATTGGCGAGGACATATCCGGTAGAATAATGTTCGGCTATTCCATCTCGCAAGACGACCTCTTTTTGGTGATGTACCAGCATTGTCATAAGACCGTCTTCCTATTATTACTGCCATTAATAAGTCCATAGATGTTATCGGGATCAAGATTTCCTTATCCTATCCATATGATATGATCAGACTTTGAAGTGAAGTTAGGATTTTTGGCAGACATCCTCTTGTCACCTTCTTCCTGTTAGTTTCTTGAATCAAGTTTAGCAAATCGCAACTTATTAAAATGGTATTATTCTCAATTGTTTTGACGGAAATCAACTTTCAAGCAGCACCAATACCCCACATTGCACAAGTTACTCCCGTAATCTCCCTGCAATTTCGCTGCGAGGAGTTAGGCGATGTATTCTTTTTGATGAGGGGCTGTCGAACCATATTCCGACTTTCTATGGGGACAGAAATCGACTTTTCAGCGACTCATAGCATGAGTGACATACAGCGGCTATGTCATCTAATTCGAAAGACGTGTGGTGAGGCAAAGGAATTGTATTGCTTCTTGATCCTGGCAACTCTGCAAAATGCTAGAGTAGTAAACTTTACATCGCTGGCAAATTTTCTGTTTTCAATTTAAGTATTTAAATTACTCAAAATTGTTATAAAGCAACTGTAAAACACTCCTGGCATCCAGAAAACATCAATTAATACCAATTAAATCGTGAAATCATTAACAACACAAACTCCGGCTTCTAATCTTCATTTTGCTTTTTATTTTGATTCGCTATCAAAATGCAACCAACGACAACTTGCCCGGTCTGCGCAAAAAAAAAAAAAAAAAAAATAACAAAAAGTGGAAGCTTTAGTTGTTTTATTTGTGAAAGCTGGTTCAATCTTAAAGCTTACTCAAAGTTATCTGATGGTTCGCACGTTTTATTGGTGAAAAAAATTAATTAATACGTTGGAGATGTGAGGCTTGTTCTTCATTCAGCAGAAGCATAGAAGATAATGACCGCGTTTGGGATGCCATTAATAAATTATCAGACAAAGTGGACTTGATTTCATCACTATCAGCGAAAATTAAAGAGGAAGTAGAAGCGTGCGTTTCAATATTATAGGAAGACTTTGATAAAGAAAAAAAAACATACAGTGATGGACTAAAGTGTACATACAGCATATATTATTGCGTTTTTTTACCAAGGAAAGCTCAGACGAAAAAATTAATGATGCAGTTTTATAAGCAATGTCTATTTAGTTATAAAAAAATACAAAAGTTCATCTTTATTGCCAACACAACGAAAAATCAACAAAATTCAATAAAAATGGGGGACAAAAGTGTACATACATCATGTATATTTCATAAAATATAGTCGTTATATGCGGGTAATGAAGTCTGAAGTCTTCGGGGCATTGATGCCACTAAATTTTCAGTCTCTTCGGCAGCTATCTTGTTCCACTCTTCTAATATGTACGATTTTAGAGTTTTCGCATCGCTTATTTTGTGTATTCTTATTCTACGTTCCAAAAACTCCCAAATATGCTCGATCGGATTCAAATCCGGACTCTGGGAGGAATATTCAATTGCCTTGGAGCATAATATAATAACCAATCCTTTACAATGTGTGCGGTATGCTTCGGATCATTATCTTGCTGGAAGATCCATTGGTGGCCTAGATCTAGCATTTGCATGGATGGTTTCAAAGGTTGTTGTTATATACTCTTATATTTGAAGCGATCCATGGTTGACCCAATAAACGTCATCTTTCCCACTCCACACGCCGCCATGGATCCCCAAATCATAACGTTGCCTCCACCATGCTTTACAGTTGGTAATAAATTTTGTACATTTAGTGCTGTATTTTTTTTTCCTCCAGATTTTGGCGCGGCCATCACTTTCGAATATATTATACTTCGACTCATCTGTAAACAAAACCTTACGCCAAAAGTCCATACCTTTGCCAAATGTGAAACAATGCCAAACGGCCAATTCCGTTGCAAATGCGTGACGAAGTTTTCGATTTTTCTCAGATATTAGTGGCTTTTTCCTCGGCGTTCTGCTACAAAATCCCTCTCCGCGCAGAGCTCTCCGGACTGTGTGTGGATGGACACATTTGTTAGATGCTGTAGCGACGTGTTCCGCTAATTTTGAAGAAGTTATCTTGGGATTTTGCTTAACTTCCTTCACAATCAAGCTTAAATCTCTTCTGGCAAGCTTTTTTGGTCTGCCGCTGCGATGCTTTGGAATGATCGAATTCGATTCATTGTAATTCCTAATTATAGTCTGGACCGTAGATCGACTCGAATTAACTAATTTTATGATTTCGCCGTACGATTTTTTGTTTTTTCTATTTTGGACGACTAATTTTCGTATATCTACAGAAATTTCTTTTCTTGCTCCCATTTTAAATGATCAGATCAGCGATGAAAAACAAATTAAGCAAAAGTTATCAATATGCAAACAAAAGTAAACAAAACAACTTTAAATAACGGCATTTTACCGCTAGAATTTGAGGAACATTTACCCACAGTAAATTGTACGTAAAATATTTTTTTTTGAAAAATTCATGATGTATGTACACTTTTGTCCACCCATTTTTATTGAATTTTGTTAATTTTTCGTTGTGTTGACAATAAAGATGAACTTTTGTAATTTGTTTATAACTAAATAGATATTGTTTATAAAACTGCATCATTAATTTTTTCGTCTGAGCTTTCCTTTGTAAAAAAACTCAATAATATATGCTGTATGTACACTTTAGTCCATCACTGTACATACGTTGTCGTACGTTCGAAGTTGCGAGATAACATTAGGCGAATGGACAGAGAAAATCAGAGGATTCGTCATCAACTCGGACTGACATTTTGGTATCAAGTTTTTCCACTAATGTAGATACTCTGACAAACCAACTTAAGATACCGGACGCTCTTGGCGCAAATGTCACAGACATTAGGTCCTGTTGTTGGCTTGGAAGATATAAAAAAAAACGTAGCTAATCAAGTTCTGCTCAATCCTTAAGCGTGATGCAATGATGAAAAGAAATATGGCCGAATAGAAGCTTAAACTTTGCCAAGCAGCTATTACGGACATCGACTCGAGGGTATACCTGAACGACAACTTGCCCCCACATACCAATAAAATAAAAAAATACTTGTCGTCAATTGGTGAAAAATAAGAAAATTAAAACCTACAGAATGGTGCCATCAATCCCAGCAGCCAAGGTCGTTTTTCACAACGGGTCCACAAATTACTGCGGCTTGAACAACAAATTTGATGGATTGTTTCTAAGGCGACAAAATGGGCGCAAAGGGGCGTTACTCAAATCAGAATAACCGACCCAGATGACACTCCAACGTTTGGTACGCTTAATTTAGGTTTATAGAATTTTTTGCGTAAAGGATGGGAGTTAGAAAAAGACGGGTTGTTCTGCCAGCTGTCATCTTATGGTAAAATAAATCGATTGCTTTAATCTCTTTTTTAATATTTTTAGTCAGTTATTATAACTGTTAAAAATGAATTGTATTGTTTGTAATATTTTAGTAATTTCTGGTGCTTGGCAAAAGTACACATTTCCGAGATATTTCAATGTCGAATAGGCGAGATTGTCAGTGACTATATAAGAAGATTTTTCAGGCTTAATGTTGGTTACTTCAACACACAATCCAAAACCAAATTTTAATTGAACCAAATTTGATAAGATAATGGATATACTTTACCAAAATTCTCTTAATGTTGTTGGTGTAACAGAAATCTGGTTTAAACCATATACAACCAATAAGGCTGTAAGTTGTCTGTGTACTATTTCTCGCAATGACCGTCCGAATATTCGGGGTGGTGGTGTTGCGCTATGTGTGTCATCTAATTTCAAGACTAGAGTTATTTCTAAAATCTATGACCCAGGATTGTGTGAAGCTCTTTTTTTACAAGGGTGCCCTCAAACACCTCTGGTTTAGTTATTGGAGTGATTTATCTACCAAGGGAAAATATTGATGCTTTGGAAACTTACATAACATATATTTGTTCGCCATTATAGTTGGCGATTACAATTACGATATTGCAATACTCATAAATTCTTTTCGTCATTGCCTCACTTATTTTGATTTACACTGGAACCCTATCTCATTAATTGATTTTGTTTTTTCTTGTTGGCAACACTTCAATTATTACTAGACGTAGGCAATTTTACTTCCCAGCGTTTAACTCATGTCACGCCTTTATCCTTTTTCAATACAGATTCCGAGCTCCTAAGGAATCGCGCATTATAAATAATCGTGACTATAACACTATAAACTGTGATAACTTAATCTCTGATATTTTTGCAATACTGATCCAGTTAAATTTTTTAATAATATTTTAAAATCTCTATTTTTGTTACATTTACCTGAAACATCTGAAACAATTAACACCAATTCTATGTGATGGTTCAACCGTCCAGTTGTTCGTGAGGCTATTAGAAACTGGGATCTTCCATATGCGGCTTATTTGCAAAATAATAGTGATAGAAATAAATGTACGCATAAGAAATATTCCAAAATTGCTCGTAATGTAGCTCTCCGTAGCTAAACGTTTGAACGGTGCTCGAATGTTTCACCATATTGTTAATCCGCGGCACTTTTGGCCTCGCATAAAAACTATTGGGGCAATTAACTGTGGTTCTGATAATTGTGATATAAATTTAAACCACTTAAACAACTTTTTTACCTCAACATCTAATTTTGCTCCTATTGATCTCAATATGTTGTTTACGGGACCTCGCGATAATTTAGAAATATTAGTAAAATAGAAATCTCAAAAGCATTATTTAGAATTAAACATAATGTCATTAGTACGGACTAAATTCCAATACGTTTTATTAAATTGATTTTTTCTTTTATTAAACACCATATTTTGCTCCTAATAAACTCGATAATAACTACATGCAAATTTTATGAGGCATTGAAAATAGCTAAAATTATACCACTTCGGAAAAAGGATAAGCGTGGCACTAATTGTGATGATTTCCGTCCTATTTCTATATTATCAGCGTTGTCTAAAATTCTTGAAATCGTGATAAAGGATCAGATAAACACTCATTTGGAAAGTTTCTCTTTATTAGATGATTGCCAATCTGGTTTTTGTAAATATCACAGCACTTTATCTCTTTCGCTTTGTCTAACAGACAACATTAGACAATCCCTTGACAGAATGCATCCTGGAATTGCTGGTATATTCGATTTGAGCAAAGCATTTGATTCCATAGACTATTCTATGCTCTTATATAAACTTTCCACTTATTTCAATCTATCGTACTTTTCTTGCAAACTTGTTTCTCCTTTCTTATTTGGTCACCTTCAATTTACGCTTAGTATTTATGTCGATTATATTCAGTTGTCTCTCTCTGGTTCTACACCTGACATTAATAACTGTATATCAGACCTTGGTGACGATATTGGTCTTATATGTCGCTGGGCTGTTAGAAACTGCATACAAATCAATATTGATGAAACGAAGTTTATAATATTCCAACATGGTCGTGAACATGTTGTTGAGCAAAACATTGTAGCGCAAAATAATGTTGTAAAATCATGTTTATCAATTCCGTGTATTGGATTTGAAATTGGCTCTCATTTAAAATTGAATGGACACATTGCTTGTATCTGCTGAAAAATAAATGTAATTTTAAAACGCCTATATACTTTAAAAGTATTTTTACGAATTCATGTAAAATATAAACTGGGTCATATCTTACTTATGTCTTGCATCATTTACGGGCTAGATCTATATACTGGAACAAGTCGGACTAAAATTTTTAGACTTCATATGACTTCGTATGTGTAGGCATGATTATTCACAATATGAAATATATTTCTTAGGCTGCACTTTTGAAAATTATTTGCAACTAAGATGCTTGTACGCATTCTTCTGTTTTATTAAATTTTGTGAACCTAATTATATCGTGAGATTATTTTATTTTTTGCGTTCTAGCAAAAATGTTCAAATTTGTATTGAATTTTTCCACAGCTCTCTTATGGAAAGATCATATGTTGTTCGCGTAGCGCGATAGTGGAATACCCTGCCTGCTGAGTTGAAGAATTTCTCAGTTAGTCGTGCAAGTTTTAAACGAGAGTTAATGCAATTTTATACTCTAAGATTCGTTTTGGTTTGTTAGAAGATTTGGTTGCTTCTTGTTTTTTCACTGGCAATCTATGTTCATAATATTTGGCTACATAATTTTGTTGGTTTTTTGTTGGAAAAGTGTGCAGTATGGTTAGGATTTTTTTATGCTAGGAAATAGATTTAAGCAATATAAGTCATGTTAAACTTCTATCAATGTATAGTCCAATGTGGGCGTCGATTGATTAATAAATGAATTGCAATTAAAATTGAAAACTGAAAATTGAAATCTCTCTAATCGTAATTATGCACTAGCATGGCAAGTATTGAACAATACCAGAGCAAGTATTGAGAGCACCCGAATCGTAGTTAGTGATCACTTTAGCAAACATTTTGATCTGCACCTTAGTTCATCCTATAGCATCAGTACTGCTTACTAAATGTGACCCTCTCGACACATTATGTCAAAACCACAACTTTCATACCTAGATAGGGGAGGTTCTTGTATATTTAAAGTTTGGGAAGATCGTTTTGACGCTAAGACGCACCACTAACGACTTTACATCCAAATATCTTTGAACGATGTGTTCATGAATAATTGGGACTCATTTGTAGTTTTTATTTTGTGTTCAATGTGTTCAATGGCTTCCCAAATCAACCTTATGGAAACAAAATATACGTGACAAATCGGCATGGCCGAAGTGAATTCACATGCTGGATTGCTTACATGATCTATTCGCGACCCGTGACTTTGAATTGAATTTTGTGGCCAAGCAAACACATTCCCTCTGCAATTGTCCTTGATTCAGGTGGCTTAGCGTGGCGGAGCAATTTTATAACTTTAAATTCCATTATTTATGCATAAATTGCATATCATGCAGGACTGAATTGCGAGATCGTAATAGTCCTTACAACTGTTCAGTTTGTGTCAAACGTCACAACTCCATGCTTCATAAAGAGATTTCAGGGACTGCTAGTTCGAACCCAATTGTAGAAAACTACATCAACTGCGCCAACATTAACTAGAAATACAGTTAAAATTTTATAAATTATGTATAAAAATAAAAAAATCTATTTTTATAGAGTCTTGGAACTCTCTTCATTGAAGTATCAAAAAGAACTCAATTACAATATAATTATTTTAATCTTATATTAACTTTCTTAACCTAATTCACAAAAGTGGCGCGATAATTGCAGATATAAGGTAAGAATATTCTATTATTGAAGAAAAAGGTTACAAAATCTATTAAAAGAAGAAATCAATAAAGAAATGCTGAATTGATAATATTAATATTTTAATTATTATTAAATTATTAATAATAACGAAAATGTAATTGCGAAATGGTTAACTCAGCGATTTGAGTTAACTCTTCCCCTCTTAAAACAATTGTCCACAATCGCTATTAATTATTTTAAGAAGTATTAAATTGTGGTGTAGAAATTTGAAGAAACGCTAAAGATTTGCTACTTACAATATGCTCTTTTGATTGAGAAGATAAATATTCTTTATGTCTGCGTTTTATTAGAAAATAAAAAATAATAATAGTTACAATAACAATTAGTATTATAATTAGATCTGAACTTAAACTTAACATATGCATTTTTTTATTTTTATTCATTAACAATCCAATTTCATATTCATTATTGTTTTGTTTTAAAAATAGATTTTCTAATTTTAATTCCATTTTGCTTACGGATTTATTCTCCTTAATTTTTGTAATCGAATTAGGCAATACATATGTCTCATGCATTTTAATATTTATATCATTATATGTTATATTTAATACATTTATTTTACAATTTTTAAATTTCAATAGGAAAGTTCCTACTTGATTAAGTTCTAAGTTATTGCAATCTTGTATAATGCTTCCATAAAAATTTCTAAATACTAAAATCCCTGATATTATTTCTTCTACAGGTGATTCCTGTAGTATATCTAAGTTGCAATGGCTTCTTAGTAGCTTAGGATATTTTTAATACATTTATTATTTAATTTGATTATATTTTTTGTTAAATTATTTTTAATGGCACCATTATATATATTATTCTTTTCATCAATTAAAACATTATATTGAGGAAGGATTAACGACTTGTTTTCGGCATTTGGAAGGGGTATAAGTTCAATTTCTGATAGGATATTGGGAGAAAATTTGGGTATTAAAAGGGTAAGTATAATATTATTGTCCTCTAACATGACCGCTATTTTCATATTCCTAAAACTTTCTAAGTCTTTAATTAAGTTAAGCTCCTCTAAAATGTCGGTCAGAATTATACATAGCTTTCTGGAGAATATTATCTGTCCGTCTCGTGTTTAAAGTTGTTAATCAAACTACTGATAGCTACTTCTTGTTCATTTATATGTGTAGTAATGTTCCTAATTTCCTCGGTCATGAAGCTATTCATATGTATTAGATTGCCCAATGTAACATTAGTACTTCAGTAGTTGTCGCGTAATTTCTCTAAAGCGTCTGTTATTTCCCTTTCATCGTCACTGTGCATAGGCCCTGCAACATATTTTAAACCTTTTCCTAATATATTCATTAGCCCCCGCTTAGTCCTAGAATTTAAATGCAAACTATTAAGCTTTGCTTTTAATAATATGGAAATTTTACATATTGTTTCTAAAAGTCTTTCATCCTCGAAAGTGGCTGATTTTAAAGAATTTAAATTGTCCGATAATAACTCTATAGCTTCGTCATAAAGAGTTCAGTTAATAAAATGTAATATCTTATTGTATTGGTCTATCGTCCTTACTTTTCCTGTCTTTATTGGTATATATCCGTTATTATTGTTCAAGTCTTGTACGTGTAATTGTTAAGCGTTCGTCAATATTATCCCTAATAAAATTATAGTCTTCATGGTCAGTCTGTGGGAAAACAATTGAAAATAATATTTTTAGGATTGCTCAATATTGTTTTTGTGTACTATTCTTCCTGTCTTTGTCTCTACGGTTGTATTATAATTTGTTGCTACTATTCCTTTTTTGCATCTAGACGATAACTTATTGCCTAATCTCCTATTTAATTTTACAAAAACGTATTCCTCTTCTGCGTACTCTTTTGGAATCAATCTATTTTTATTATGATACGTGAGATCCATTGCTTGTTTCTCAGTGAGTTTTTTTCTTATTTCTTCTCTATCCTTTTCTAGCAGTTCTGGATCACTACTCACTCTTCTTCCGAAGAATATCTCCATTGGTCTTCTTCCTGTAACAGAGTGCACCGAGAAATTGTATTCTTTCACCGATCTTTGTAATAACTCCTGAAATTATCTATGTACGTATTCGTTTTGAAGGCATCGCATAATTTCTTGCAAAGTGGAACAGAAACGCTCTACTTGCTAATTAGAACAACTAGTGTACGGAGCTGTCCGAAAAATTTCTATTCCGAATTCATTTTCTATCATGAACCTAATAGATTCAGAATAAAATGACTTCCCGTTGTCCATGGCCAATGTCTCTGGAACGAGTGAGAAAAGAATATCTCTTAGCGGCAGACGTATATCCTCAGCTGTGTAAATCTATTGTTTTATAGTTCAAATTAAAAGGATAAAAGAAGACTATTTAAATGGAGAATTAAATTCGATAAAAATTATAAGTACGGTTGGCTTTGATATTACTTGTCAAGTGCCGTTTTTATTTTACAAAAATGGCAATTCAATTTACAACAATAAAATTTCCCAAGCGTTTTGACGTTAACAATTAATAATAAGGCTCAATTGACATTACATTAGAAATTCAACATGCCAGAGGGAACAAAATACACTACGAAAAAATTAATTTAAAATATGACATTTAGGGACAACTTGGGAATACAAAAACAATTAACAAAAAAAAAAAAACGGAAATTGAAACCCCATTGAAGGCAACAATGGCTTCAATCAATTTTGTCAGTTTCATTGGCAGGAAGCAATGCGAGTTTATGTATCGGCCGCTTATAAACTCCTTTTGGGGTTCTCACTTCCGCTACCCTGACTCGTCCGTCGCTCCGTCGAATTACGGCTTGAACTCGCCCCGTCATCCACTGCAGGGGCGAATGATTGTCATCGTGAATGACGGCGATTTTGCCGACGGCGAGGTCTGGCTCTTCTATTGTCCACTTGGTGTGAGCCTGAAGGCTGAGGAGTCTTTCGCCCAAGATCTCCAGAACCTCTGCCTGAGCGCGTATAAAAGCCGCCATCTCCTCCAGCATGACAGCTTGTCCGGTTCTTCTGGAGGCCACTCTTGCGGTAGAGCTCGAAGGCCCTCGCCGATTAGCAGATGTCCCGGTGTCAGTGCTTCAGCGTCGTTGGGATCGGTACTGGGTGGCGCTATAGGTCTGGAGTTCAGCACTGCTTCCACGAGCACAGCCCCTAGCTCCTCCGCTGTTAGAAGGACGTTGCCGACGGACTTGACCGCTGCCTCCAACAGACCTCCGAAGTGCGGTGTACTCGGTGGTATGAAGGTGAACTCCATCCCTTTCTGAGCTGTGAACGCCACCACGTGATCGGCTCCCTTCAGGAACGCGGCTGAGAGCTCTTCTAGCTCTCGGTTGGCCCCGACAAAATTTGTCGCGTCGTCGCAATATATCTTGCTGGGGTACCCTCTGCGGCTGACGAACATTTTGAGAAATAAAATAAAGGCATTAGTGGACAAGTCAGATACCAATTCTAAATGAACGGCCTTGGAAACGAAGAAAACAGAGACCGCTATATACATTTTTACAGGTGGACGACCGCGAATCTTCAGTGTAACATTCACTGGATCACAAAGAGAGCTCTCATCCTATCAGCAGGCAAATTTCCCATAATCTGGCTCATTAGCCCATGCTTATAATGGAAACAATGAAGACACTTTCGGACTATTCTGCTACATTCTTCCTTAGCGTTAATCAGCCATATTTTCTGACGAAGAAGAGCAATGAGAGCTTTTGCACCCGCGTGACAATTCTCTAAATGTATATGTCTGATATAAATAGTCACGAAATGTGTATTTTTGGGCATCAGTATGGGAAATTTTGCATCATACGATATCGGTGCATTACACAAACGACCGCCTACCCTTATCAGTAAAACATTTTGGATTTTTAAATCTATAAAAGGATTCAATCTCTGTAAATTGGAGGGAAGAACTTGGGCTTCAGCCAGCTTTTTAAACTCTTCTTCGTACACAGATCTCTGCACAACTTCAGAAATTTTTAAAAATGAAAACTTCATTTCCTTCGCAATGGGAATTTCGGTTTTTGTTGCAGAATCATCTTTTCTGCAACAATTTATAAAGCGCATAGCATATGCGAAAACACGAAGCAATTTCGTGTATGACGAGTGTCGATTCACTAAGTCCATTATTGAATTCGACTCCTCCACTGCGAGAAAAACATTCAACTTCCGTTTTCCCAATGCCATTTGCTCATTCGTTAAATTTAGTTTGTTTTTGGGCCATTTACTACAATCTTCGTAAAGAAATGTGGGGCCAACGAACCACATTGAAATCTTCAAATCATCGACGTTACATCCTCTTGAGACAATGTCCGCAGGATTCTCCTTTGACGGGACGTGTCGCCAAGAAACGCCTTGGGACAACTCCTGCATATCTGCTACTCGGTTTGACACGAAGGTAGCGAGTTATTTCCATATCGAACCAGAAGGTCACATTCTTAATTTCACTTGAAAATGTAGATTTTACTTTTGACCACAATGTAACCAGTAAATGCGCCGCACAAAGTTTAAGCCTTGGGAGCGATCTAGATTTGACAGGAGCGACTCTGGATTTGGCCGTGAATAAACGGCAATAAGTTTATCTAAAACTCTGCTCCTTACATCAATGCAGCAACCATATGCTAGACGCGGCGGAGAAACCATGAATCTGGCATGATGACGTAGAAAAAGTCATAACATGTTTCGGTATCTCAACGGTACAAATCTCTCTTAAATTCAATTTGAAATCCTCCCAGGTAGTGTTAAGAATTTTGAGTAATGACTCACCCCAGTCCAGTTTTTGAAGCCAAAGGTCTTGCAGTAAGACCTTAGCTTTTGTGACCAATGGACTCAAAAGTCCCAAAGGATCAAAAAGTCTGGTAGAAACGGACAAAATATTTCTCTTCGTGCCCTTCAGATGCAAAAGCGACAGTTCTAACCCGAACATGAAAGTGTCGTTCTTAGGAAGCCTAAATGTTTCTAGAGCCTTGATTGCATCATCACTCATTTTTATCGTTTATTCGATTCAGATTCATCTTGAATTCGAAAACCATTTCGAAAGATTAAATTCTGCCGATTGAAGAATTTCCGCTACTTCAGACCTTATATAGTCTTTATAGTCCTTATAGTCCTTATAGTCTCTAATTCTTCTAACGTATCTGCTCCAGTTAACAGATCATCGACGTAAAAATCTCTACGAATTATCTCCGCTCTTGTTGGATAAATTTCCTTAAAAGTGTCACTTAAATAGGACAGGCATCTAATTGCCAAGAATGGAGCTGAAGAAGTTCCGTAGGTCACCGTATTGAGTTTATAAATTTCCAAATTATTTGCCGGATTTTCACGCCATAAAATTGATTGGAAATTTCTATCGGCCTCGTCAATTAGAACTTGACAGTATATCTTTTCGATATCAGCTGTAATGACGTATTTAGCATACGAAAACACAGTAAAATTGTGAAAAGTTCATCTTGGATTGTCGACGCAATCATCAATAGATCGTTCAAAGAGAAAAGATTTGCTAGAGGCATCAACGACTACACGGAGTTTTGTATAAGAACTCTGCGATCTCAAAACACACTGATGTGGTATAAAGTAGTGAGGAGATTCTTTTACGTTATCAACAACTAGTCTCATATGGCCCAAATTAACGTACTCTTTTATAACATTATTGTACATCTTCCTAGTAGCGACATCTTTCGACAGCCGTCGTTCAAGAGACATAAAGCGTAGTTTGGCTGTGTCGAAAGAGAGCCCCAATGATTTTGGGTCTCTTTTAAAAGGGAAGGCCACCCTGAATCTTCCGTTATGAATTCTCTGAATGGAATTACAAAACAGTTTCTCACATTATTGATGCTCTATTGAAGGCAAACTCGGTTCTCTTGGGATTTCCTCTAGCTCCCAGAATCTTTGAACAATGGACTCCAAGGCAGTGTCATCCGATAAAGAATTCAAATGACATGAAACAGATCCACTGACGATTGACTGCTTATACTTTCCAGAAACAATCCAGCCTTGTAAAGTCTTATGAAGAACAGGAAGACCAGGATCTCTTTTTATTTGGCCAACGCATAATAGCTCAAAGAATATCTCAGCGCCGATCAACACGTCAATCTTCTGTGGCTTATAAAAGTATGGATCAGCTAAATCAATATTATTTGGCAATAATTGCCTGTAGTCGCAATGACCTGATCAGGCTGATATCTGTAGATTGATCGAAGAATCCAGAAGTCGAATGAAAATTCAGGGCGTTCACTCGAGATCTCACAGAAGCTTGAAGTTTATACTTCGAAGAAGAATTTGTTTTTATAATGCCAATTAGACTGAGATTTCTTTCTTCTTCAGTTGCAAGCGCTGAGCAAGTTCCTCAGTTACAAAATTCACTTGTGAACCGGAATCCAATAATGCTCTCTCTTAAACATGTTGTCCAGATTTATATCTGATTTTAACCACCGCAGTGACTAAAATAACGTTGTCTTTATTAGACGACAAAAAGTTGACAACTTGAGGACTGATCTGGATTAGAACTTGTTGAATTAGAGCTCAGCGTTTTGTTTGTAAACATATGCAACAAAGAATGGTGCGAACGACTGCATACGCGACATTTTAAAGCTTTGCAACTTGATACCATATGTCCTTTTCTCTAGCAATTTATACAAGCTGGAACAGATTTAATAAAATCGAATCTCTGCTGAACAGGAATAGCAGCGAAAGAAGAGCATGTAGAAACATAGTGTTGAATTAGCGAATTAGTCTGACACGAGAATGATTTATCATTCTTTCTAGAATTGTCAGATTTCCTGTTCGCGTTAGAATTGCTAGCTTTTGGCTTAGAACAAAAAGCTTCTTCAACTGAAATGTGTTGATATCTTTTGTTCAATGCCGTTTCACAGTCACTCCACAGGGGTAATTTCCCATAATCGAAATGTTCTTCCCATTTAGTGCGTGTGACTGGATCAACTTTTGACATGATGAGGCATTAGTAATGTTTTTGTCAATACCAATTTGCAAAAGTGAGTCATAAATTGCCGAAACGGTATCTATAATGCTCCTCAAGGCGGATGACGAAGGTCTGGACATCTCTGGCAGCTCAAATAATTTGGTGACATTATCGAAAAATATCAAACATGGATTATCATAAACCCTTTTTAAGCTGGCTAACGCCTTGGCATAATTTTGCTCTGTAATTTTATATGCTTTTATTGTACCAAGAGCTTCATCAGAGAGGCATGAAATGATTGAATTTTTCAATGTCGGTCAATGTTGGATCATTGTCCACTAAAGTCCCGGAGAAGAGAGGGAGGAGAAGGGAGACCGTGAAAAAATAGCATTCAGTACGGCTTTAGGACATTTCGAGTTTAACAGAATGCCTTTTGGCCTAACTGGAGCTCCCGCCACTTTCCAAAGATTAATGAACTATGTTCTCACAGGTCTACAAGGAATTTAGTGTTTCGTTTATTTGGATGACATTGTGGTGTATGGTGGAAACCTGGAGGAACATGATAGGAGATTATGTAAGGTTCTCCAACTGCTAAGGGAGAACAACTTAAAAATACGGACGGACAAGTGCAATTTTTGAAGAAAAGAGGTTGTGTATTTGGGGCACAAATGCTCGGAAGAAGGAGCTCTTCCAAATCCGGATAGGGTGGAGTGCGTGGAAAAATATCCCCCTCCTAAAAATCGGAAGGAGGTGCAGTCTTTCCTGGGATTAGTGAACTACTACAGGAAGTTCATTCCGGGGACGGCGGAAATTGCCTTGCCGATTAATAAGTTACTCCGAAAGGACAGTCCTTTCAAATGGACAAAAGAGTGTCAAGAAGCATTTGACAGATTGAAGGCGGTAATAATATCTCTTCCGGTTCTGGCTTATTCCGATTTTTCGAAACCTTTTGTGCTTACCACGGATGCCAGTGGTGAAGCCCTCGGAGCAGAGCTATCCCAAGCGGACAAACCGACCAGTTCTTTCCTAGGTCTGAGGCTTTGGCTCCGCCTCCTTCGGAGGTGATACCCAGTGCGCCAGAATTGGAAAGAGCAGAGATCGTGGAAAGCATGACGCTTGTCAGATCTCGTAAGTCACCCGGTATGGACGGAATAACCGGAGAGATGTGTAAAAGCATCTGGAAGGCTATTCCCTACTACCTCGTGGCTTTGTATGTATATGCAGTGTGTATATGTTGGCTATTTTCCGCGTCAGTGGAAAACAGCCAATGTCATTGCTCTCCTAAAATCACCCGATAAGATCAGGAGCAATCCTCGATCTTACAGGGGTATTAGCCTGGTTCCAGTGCTTGGAAAAGTAAGTAGTGTTGAGGATGCCTGGATCCACGTTTAGAGGTGCGTGAGCGAATCCACTGAGAAGTATGTTCTCGGTGTATTCGTGGACTTGAAGGGCGCTTTCGATTACCCGTTGTGGGTGAGGGTGTTGGAAAGGCTTCAGGAGGTAGGGTGCCAGGAGTTGCGCCTTTGGCGTAGTTACTTTTGTGGCAGAACAGCTAGAGTAGTTGGGGCAAATAGTGCGGTGGAACTCGATGTTGCTCGTGGCTGCCCGCAGGGTTCCATCTGCGGTCCATTTATATGGAAGCTTATGATGGACCCGTTATTACGGCAGCTAAGTGACCAGTGCAAAGTTTGCGCATATGCTGATGACCTACTCATCATGGTTGAGGGTCCCTCTCGTTTTCAGGTGGAACAGAGGGTTCTGGCCATGATGGCGATAGTTAGGCAATGGTCGGAACATGTCGGCGTAGATGTTGCTGTCAATAAGACCAACATGATGCTATTGCGGGGTAGATTATCTCGCAAGCCTCTTGTTCGTTTGCCTGATGGGTCTGTGCTCAGGTGCGTCACAGAGGTGAAGTACTTGAGTGTTGCCATGGGAGAGCGAATGAACTATTTGCCTCATTTGGATAGGCTGAGAGGGAAGCTGGTTAGCGCTGTCGGCCAGCTTAGACGAGTGCTGAGAAGTGACTGGGAGCTTAGCAGATGAGCTGTTCGTATCGTCTATCAGGGGCTATTTGTTGCTATGGCAACTTACGCTTCCTATGTGTGGTACGAATCGGTGAAGTCTGCATTCGGGTACCGTAAGATCCTCTCTTGTCAGAGAGTGGTGTTATTGGCTTGCATGCCAGTGTGTCGTACGGTTTCGATGGAGGCCCTTCAAGTACTGATGGGTGCTGTCCCGCTGGATCTCGTTGTTATCCGTCGCGCGACGGAATTCAAGGCCAGGAAAGGGTATGCACTTACAGGAACGGACTGGCCCATTGAGGTGGTAGCGAGCATGAGTAGGGCTGAGTATAGGGGGCTCTTGGACGAATGTGTCTTGTCTAGATGGCAAACACGTTGGGAAGAGAGTCAGAACGAATGTGCAACATTTAGGTTTTTTCCAGATGTTAGGTTCGTTGGAAGAAATTCTGACCCACAACCCCGTTCAGCTTGATTGTTGGCAGCTGTGTGCTCGTTTGCGGGGGCACCAGTCGCTGGGCCGCAAGAGGTTGAAACTTGAAGTAGATTTTCTACAGAGTTAGGTTATCTACGAAGTTTGACCAGAGGCTTTATCTGGTACCGGGGGTGATAGGGATACACACGGGCAGGTGTCGGTTTCGTGCCCTGTCATCTGTATCTTGTTGATCTCTCGGGGGGTACGGACAGGCATG
The DNA here is from genome assembly GCA_019455685.1 of Philornis downsi. Lineage (NCBI taxonomy): Eukaryota > Metazoa > Arthropoda > Insecta > Diptera > Muscidae > Philornis > Philornis downsi. The sequence goes on from JAHXMU010020533.1 coordinate 19,046, forward strand.
GGGTCTTCCCTATGTCTATATTTCATGGTTGCCGTTCACCGTCGCCGAACGGAAGGGGTTTGGAGTTTTCCCCGCCTCCCACCGGTGAGGATACTGCATCCTAGCAATTTAGTATCGACAGTTCCATCTGCCTGGGGTCTCCGTGCCTGCAGGTATGTAAAAATGTCCAGTCTGTATCTTTTGCCACAGGGTGACCAATCCCGTGAAGTATGGTGTGTAAATCACGATTTGGTAGTGGCTTTGCTATGTGCTTTGCTGCGTAGCTCCAATCGGTGAGTTTGGCCGGTAGCGTGGGGATCAGGAGGCCCCGGGACTGAGTTCCCGCCTGATCATTTGGTGTTGGACCCCTAGTGGGAGCATCATGCGGGTTGTGGTTGATACCAAAATCGCTGGTAGAGACTTTGTGCTCGAATGTGGAGTTGCATTGCAACCGAGCGCTACAGACCCATAGAGTAGCAGAGGTGGTAAGATAGGCCTCACTTCCGCCAATGGGGATTATGTTCCATACTAGCATTATCAATTTGGAATCTCCTGGCTGTCGCACACCGTGGGTGAGGCCTTCACGGCGAGACTCACGTTAAACCCTCGTGGACTCGTATCTCCTGGGTAGACGGTTTAAGGTCTTTACAGACGATCAACCTCTAAGAGGGATAGCCAACCTGAAAGATCAGACTTCCCGTTTGGCCAGATTTCGGCACAAGTTATCTGAATATGACTTCGAGATAATATATAAGCCTGGCAAAAAGAATCAGAACGCGGACGCTCTGGGCCGAATAGTTGGGGATCAAAAAACTGAATATTACGCCCTATCATCCTCAAGCAAATGGATCATTGGAGAGAAGTCACCGCACCCTGGCGGAGTACCTTCGAACTTTCGCGGACGAAGATGGAAGTAACTGAGACCAATGGCTAGCACCAGCTATGCATGTGCACAACAATACCGTGCACTCGTCAACAGGTCAGACACCCTTCAAAACGCTTCACTAACTTAAGGGGAAAGTGTGCTCCATTATATAACCCCGATGATC
>JAHXMU010020543.1:0-16366 GCA_019455685.1 Philornis downsi
TAAATAAATAAATAAATAAATAAATAAATAAATAAATAAATAAGTAAATAAATAAATAAATAAATAAATAAATAAATAAATAAATAAGTAAATAAATAAATAAATAGATAAATAAATAAATAAACAAGTAAATAAATAAATTAATGAATGAATAAGTAAATAAATAAGTAAATAAATAAATAATTAATTAATATCAATGATTTCTCTATAACTTTTAATTGGAAGATTTCAGTAAGTTATAATTTTGCTTCTTTTATTGTGCCTCAATTCAGAGCAGTTTTGATCAGAACCGAGTGATTTATTAAGCTCTTTATAGCACACAGCATATTCTTACATCAACTCAAAAGGTTTTAGATGAAGGTATGTATAAATAAGTCAGTTTATCTGATTGAAATTTCTGTTCTGTCTTATTTCCAATTTGTTTAGTACCAAGTCGATGCCGTAAACCATTTTGATGATACATTATAAATATAATAAAGTAAATTTTGATAATTTGTATTAAAATCTCCAAAAGTGAACGAACAGTAGTATGTTTTTCTTGAAAATTGAAATTGAAAGATCAAATACACTGGTCCACAAATTTGGGCAAAAAAATTGACTGCAGAAACGAAGCATGTTTTTTAACTAACTTGATTGCGCTGAATTCGAATCTGGCATAAAATTGCGCTATCACGTCTTGTTCATTTTGTATTGTATGCTGGCAATACTGTAAAACAGTCAATACTGACGATACAATTTCACAATTATTAATTTGACATTCTAAATCTTCATAATAGCAACGTTTAAGCATGAAAGGCTGAACAGCAAGTGCTATTACAGCTGCTGACAAGAGGGCTGTTCTGAGATATGCCTTAAATTTACACGACTCTGCTGCCAAAATCAAGCAAAAAGCTGGCGTAAGTGCAAGTGTATCAACGGTAAAAAGAGTTATTTTCAAAGTAGTACACTTGCAACGCTTTAGACTTAAAAAGATATCACCACTAGACAATCTCCGTAAGGAACGTCGCCTTAATTTTTGTCATACAACTATGACGTGGGGTAGAGAGTGGAATAGAATTATATTTTCCGAAGAAAAAAAAATTAATTTAGGGGGTCCTGATGGATATAATTACTACTTCCACGATCTTTGAAAAGAGGAACACCTACTCAATCAATTACACAGCCGGGAAGGTGGAGTTATGGTTTGGGGTGCGATCTCTATTAAGGCACAATAGAGCTCCAGTTTCTCTCTGCACAACTGAATGCGACTTCATACAAAGCCGTGCTGGAAAAAGCTTTTCCTGAAGTTGAAAATGTTTTCGGAGATTTGGAATGGAAATTCCAGCATGACAACGCTCCAATCCACACAGCAAAAGTCGTTAAATCCTGGATTGATGGCCAAAATATTGAGGTTATGAACTGGCCGCCTTACTCTCCAGACTCAAGCATTATTGAAACCGTCTAGGGATGACTAGTACGCAAGGTGCGCGAATCAGGCAACCAATATTCAAGCAAAAGTGAACTCATTAATGGAATTAAACAGGCCTGGTCGTGTATTTCGCTGGACCTAATCAAAAAACTGTATGATTCTTTACCGAACAGAATATATGAATGTATTCTCTGCCAAGGCAGAAGCACCCACTACTAAATTTTACTTCAAATACTTATTTTTAATTAGATGTAAGCAAACAATAATACCTTCCATTTAAAATTAATGTTTTCGTGTATAATCTAATTTTTGTTTGGTTCAAATGAACCAAAAATTGAGATTAAATTTCTGACTTTTTTTTGTGTTTAATGTTTTAGTACTGAATTTATTAAAATGAAAGAAAATTTATGTTATAGGATTACAGAAAATACGTGAAGTATGATTTATAAAAGTACAACTAGTTTGTTATAATTATTATTTTGGAAAAAATCGAGCTTAGAAAGAAATTTGAAGGGGTGCCATTCCAGTGAGCACTGTACTTTTTGCTTTGTGTGTGGCGAATATTTGGTTGGAAAAAAAGGATACGCAATATCAGAAACATTAAAATACACATATTTACATTATTTTGATGTTGCTGTCAGAAATTTGAACAAACCGTGGACACCGACAATATTTTGCAGTACTTGCAGGGTGTCCCAACAAAAACGCAAGATTCAAATGACTTATGCAGCAATTGAATTGTTTCTCTGGCTGTATGACATGTGGCGCCGTCTTGTTGAAACCACATGCTCTCCACATTCATTTCTTCAATTCTAGGCACGAAAAAACTGGTTGTCGTTTCACGAAAACACTGGTTGTCGTTTCATTTTCATAAAAAAAAGGTTCAATGATTCCTCCAGCCTAAAACCCACTCCACACAGCGACACGTTGAGGATGCATTTGCTTCTCATGAATAATTCGAGGATTTTTCTCAGCCCAAATGCGACAATTCTGCCTATTGACGAAGCCATCAAGATGGAAATGGGCCTCGTCACTGAAGATGATTTTACCGGCAAAATCAGCATTTTCATGTTGTCTCTCCAATATCCAACAAACGAACTCCCTTCTCTGTCCACGGTCAGCTGGCTTCAGTTCCTGAGTCAATTGAACTTTGTATGCATGAAGATGCAAATCTTTTGTCAAAATTCGCTGCATAGTGGATCGATCGACCTGGTCGAACTTTACAGCTGACTCTTTTGTGGCATTATGGTGACCCCAAACTGATCGCTATTTGCGAACTGTAGCCGCAAAACTTTTACAATTTTGGTAAAACAATTTCACAATGAGAATGCGTTGTTCATTCGTGTAGCGCTCCATTTTTACTAACATCGTACCTTCTACTAGAAAACAATAACAATTGTTCAAATGTCAAACAATGACACTTCGAAATTTAAATCTTGCGTTCTTGTTGGAACTCCCTTTGTACTTCCAAAAGAAAAAAAAAATAAGGCGTTACAACCGACAGTAGTTGTAGTAAATAGTAAACATTTTTAGTATTATTTTTCATTTCGATGGTATTCATTGATATTCATTAATAACTTAAATTAGTTAGTTAAGTAAAGTCTGATTAAAAGAAGAAAATTCTAATGAAAAGTGATCTAAAGAGTTTTCATTGCTTTGAAAAGGTGTGAAACACAACAGCATACTTTCTATTGCAGGTACATGTTAAATTCATGAACAATTACTCAATTCTTCACCACTTCTAAATTACGATTAGCGGATCTTTTTTACTTCCCTGGATGCTCCTTTTTTACAGGGATAGAAAGGAGGGGGAAAAAGACATTTCCTTGCGTCAAAGGAGTGTTATGAAATTTTTTCGTGAATTTTTTGTTTTTAGAATTAAAAAGAAATTCTTGAAGTTGTATAATGGCATGGTAAACAAAATATACAGTAGATACAATTGTTATTGTGTTGTAAGAAATTGAAATACTTCAAATTTCAAAATGTTAATTAAAATGTAAATTACTTTTCCCTCAAGTATCCTTTTTAATTGAAAATGTGAAAGCATATTGAAATTCAAACTAAATCTTTTCAAGCATAAAAATTTGCATAATGACTACGCAAATTATATTTTGATGCCATTGTTTGTTAAAGTATTGTCTTCAAATTTCTTAAAGACCTATAAAATGTCAGCAACAAATTGAATATAATCTTTTTTTAGATTTCAATCTTTTTAGAGAACTCTTCCTCTTCAGTAATTCTTTTCAATGGGGACATACGATATAAGAACTTTTAATATTCAGATTACACTTTCATATGCTAATGTTAGGTTTTCAAGCGTTCTCTTATTTCCTGCAGTGACACTGCAATATATAATTATGCTGAACCAAAGGATTATGCGTAAACTCAATTTGCTATCTCATCTATTTCCGTTGGGCGCAGGACCATACATCTCTTAGAGCAGAGTAGTTTACCTCTCCCTTTACAGTAATTACTATACGATGACTATCAGGATCACAAGACGATACAAAGTCTACCAGCAGGACAATGACGACGACGATGACGACGACATAACAACAATGAAATTGCATAAATGCTATCTATGTCCGTTGATCCCTATCTTCCTTTGTCTGTTCTGGGTGTCCCAATCATTTTTTTCGCCTTAATTGAAATATGATACTCTCTTTAGTTACCAAACTATTGTTCTTGATTAATGACAATTGAATGCCTTTGTAATGCATCGAATGGATCTAACATATTTTGCTATCCTTCTGCGGTGCTCTCCCCTCTCAATTTGCCCTTGCATTTCCCGTTGTCAAGTTATGTTACAGATCCTCAGTACCCTTGTACTGGGTATGTGTTAAGTGTGAGGTTCTTTTGGATGATGACACGATAGTCCAACAATATTCAGCGGGAGAAAATGACAATGACCTTTTCCCCGGTCTTTTTTTAAATGATGTCTAGTATGTCTTTGTTGTTGATCTTCTAGGATAGGCACCTAAGTGTTTTAAGTAACTGCAGATTTCATGCATACAACGATAGTTCGTTTCCTCCTTGTAATGGTTGAGATTACGGGCATAAGGATTCGGCAGGTTTAAGCATTGCTAAGTTGGCATTAAAGTATGACCTGATCCATGTGGGAGATGCCAAGCACTTACTTGCAACATATGATTTGCGTCGTCGATATTGTCGGCCTTCTTAGAAAAAACACCATGAAATTCTCTTAAGAGGATTAGGGAAAAAGGACACATTTCTCCAAGGACTTATACACACACACACGCACAAGACTACATTAAAGTGCAAACATTGCACTTTGAGTTTGGCTGAGTTACCCAGAACGTTAGCATGTCTGCCCGAAAAGACTGAAAAGTACCTGAGTCATTGTTAAACTAGGATAATTACTAAAGAAAACATTTGTCCATCCGTCCGTCTACAAGTCCTTTGGTTTATCGCCTGTATTGAAAACTGATCTTTTTGTTCCCAAGTGCGATATTGATGAATGAACTAACAATAACTATAGTTTTACGACCGGGGGAGTTGCATCGTATGGATTTGTCTATTGTTCCTAAAAAAAAAAAGAAAAGGGAATGCTACAACAACAACACGACATTGCTCCAGGGATCTCTTGAAATTGTAAAGGTCACAGTGATATTCTATACAAATATCACCAGTTGGTAGACTGTCCGTCCCGTAAGTCTAGATCAATTCGTAAATAGACGGATTTAATGGATTTCTTTTTAATTTAAAAGAAATGGCTGTCCATTCAGCATTTTCGTCAGCTTTAATATTTATATGATTTTGATTTGTAGAGTTCAAAGAAATTTAGAGGAAATGAAGTCATTAACATTGCCGTTTTTGAGGGAATTCTTTTGGACATGAGTACCATGATGTCCTTGTGATAAGTACAGGAATGTGAAAAACGGATATGTTATACATTTAATATAAACATAAAATTATTTAGAAGTAAAGGAGATAAGTACATGACCTTGCTCCCTGCAAATTAGGAGTTTTCCAATTTTTCAACACAATTATTTCTTTCAAAATAAAAAAAATGTTCCTTTCAGCAAACAAACAAAGTGCGTAAAGAATTTTTGATAATTGATAATTCTAATTCTGTCTCTCACCGTATTCATTTGGATGCTTTGGAAATTTTCAACAGATTATATGGGCAAGAGATTGTCTTTTAGTCTTTTTGAACTTTGCAAGATTAGAAATTTTCTGCTTTTAATTTCTTTTTTACGATCTGGACTAGGTTAAGGTAACCGCTTTTTGCTTTTGAATTTTGCAATTATGTATTCTCCCTGCGAAGTATGGAAAGGAAAGGCCTTTTTCTGATTTCGGCACTATGTACAAAAGTTACGTTCGATAGCCCGTGATGACACTGACCGATACGAAGTCTTCAGTTAAGATAGACAAAATACGTTATTGAACAGTTTCACAATAAACGAGACCTTACTAGCGCCTTAATGGTCGACAAATACGCGTTGTTACTGCAGTTTTCTCAAATATTGAGAAGACGTCAGCAAAAGTGGGCTTGACTGTAATCGAGGACAAAACCAGTATAAAAATTTCAGTCAGTTTAATTGACTTCCATAAGCCTTCCCTCATTATTGTTTTGTGTTGGTTTGAAATTGTAAGTGTGTACTAATTCTAGTACAACTGCTTAGAAGATATGAAACCAAGAATACTTATATGGGCTAAAGCAGTCATTTGTTTGAGAGGTACTAGAAGAATTTAAGAATTTCAGGAAATGTGTACTATATCCAGATTTGACTGAATTTAGTGCAAATGTATAAAAGATATAAGTCTAAGCAATTGTGCGCCAAAATAGTCCATTTACTAGCGCATACTTTCTTAAACTTATATCTTTTATAAGGTTGCACTAAATTCAGTTAAATCTGGATAGAGTAAACATTCGCTGAGGCAAAGCCCAACAATAAGAATGCATTGATAGGTCCGTTCTAGTTTTTTCAAATTCTGCCAGGCAGTATTTACAGGGAAAAACTAAGCTTTGAAGACCCTGTCAAACAATGGTTGTATATTTTGCATGAATCTTTTGCAAATTAATGATATTTTCAATAAACTAAATTGTATTCTTGATTTAATTTTTGTTCCTTATGACTGTAAGTTCTCTATACACGAGAGTTTACAGCCAATCTCACCGTCTAATTTACATCATAATCTCTTAATAATTGAAATCGACTCTTGTCAGTTCTTTAAGCATTCTATATATAGGGTGGATAAGTAACGCTAAGATTTGATCAGTGAATACATTTTTTGTTCAACTCTTCTTTTTCGTCTCTTTACAGAATTAACTAAATAATACTTGGAAAATTATGATGGAAAGGCTCAGCACAGAACAAAGAACCAAAGTTGTTCAATTTTACTTTGAAATTCAGTATTCGATTATTCCGATCATATCGAAATTTCTTTCATGTTCGAAATGCTCCTAGCGCTCCAACAACTTATGGATTGGTTCAGCGTTTTGGGCAACAAGGGGCTGTCTGTGATCTTCTGCGTGCTGGAAGGCCTCGTGCAGTTCGAAATGAAGTGACCATTGCTCGAGTGCAAGCAAGTATTGAGGAAGACCCCGAAATTTCTACTAGGCGACGTTCTAAGTAGTTCGAAATGTCTAGGCGGTCTTTGCAAAGAATTTTACATATGTTACATCTTTTCCAATTAAAACCAAATGATGCACAAGAACGCATTCAAATTAGTCGCCGTTAACGTTGTTTATGCGCCACCCTTTATAATGAAATTAATAATTGGATCATGATTCTTGATAGGCAAGCTAATATCTCATATTACAAAATCTTTTTGAGTACTATTTTATCAATTTGTAGAGGCAACATTTCGTATAAAAAGCCTCGTCCTTATAGACTTGCTTGGTATACACCGGGTTTTGAAAAAAATAAAGAGCCTTCGAAATAAATGCCACAAACGTTTCATTGATTATCCATTATCAAAGAGAATTCAATTTCTTAAACAAGTTTTTATGTAATCAATTTATACTACAAAAAGAAAGTGATATAAAGGCAAATCCTTTTCGTCTTTTATGAAATCCAAACATGGTGTTTCAGAAATTCCATCGATCATGTCGTATGATAATGTGGTCTCTGAGTCGTGCAGTGATTCAGTATATATGTTTGCTCGTTCCTTTAAATCAAATTCTGAACCTACTACGGTGCATTCAGTAAATTTTACACATTCGTTTGATATGCTTGATATCGGAAGAGACAGAGATTAAAAATACATTTAAATCCGATTCGGATGGTTTATGTGTCCACATACGAGTATTGAAAAAGTGTGTTTATTCTTTAACGTTTTCTCTAGCATATATTTTTAACCTATCTTTAAGTAAAGAAGCTTTCATTGGTAGTTGGAAATGTTCTTCTATAACCCCGATTTTTAAAGACGGAAAGCGGAGTGACGTTACTTACTGTAACCGATATCCAAACTGGGCAACATTTTTAAAGTTTTTGAATATGTTGTTTATAAAAAATTAATTTTCTTAACAAAGTCGATAGTTTCTCCGCAGCAACATGGATTTTTCCCTGGTAGATCTACTATTAGAAATTTATGTTCTTGTAGTGAGAATACTGCATTTCATCTTTGGAACACGGCAGTCAAGTTGAGACTGTATTCACAGATTTTTCTAAAACTTTTGATAAGATATCGCATCATACCGTATTTTAAATTAAAGTCAATGGGATTCTACTCAACATTTTTAAAGTGGATAAAATTATATTTAACCAATAGGCAGTGCAAAGTTGTTATTGAAGGGATTGAATCCTTTTCATATATTCAAACTTCAGGTGTGTCACAAAGAAGCATACTTGGACAGTTCTTATTCACACTATTTAATAATAGCATATCAACTTGTTTTTATAAGTCACAATTTTTGCTCTATGCGGATGACCTAAAAGTATTTTTAAAATTTTCTGCAGTTAATGATGTCTTAGATCTTCAAAAAGACATAGACAGTCTTAATAATTGGTGCCTTTTAAATAAGCTTTCATTGAACATGGATGGATAAATGTATTCATGTTTCTTTTTTGCGCTACAAAAATCCGATTCATGCAGGATTCAAAATTGGTAATTTTTCTCTGAAATCGGATTGTTCGTAACTGGATCTAGGTGTTCTATTCGATTCCGCTTTGACATTTATTCCGTCAATTATGTTATTCCCAAGGCGTATAAAGTTCTTGCGTACATTAAAAGGAATTTTTTAAAATTTTGCGACCCCAATACATTTAAAATAATTTTTGCATCATATGTTAGACCTAAGTTGAAATATGCCGCTATTATTTGGTGTCCTCATTCCAATATTCATATTGCACGTATTGAATGGGTACAGCGTGAGCTTGTAAAGTTTGATCTTTCTTCATTTGGATTTAAAGAACCTTTCTTAACCTACAATTCAAAATGCTTATTATTTGGACTACAGACATTAGAAAATCGTCGTAACTGACAGACAGCGCTATTTGTTTGGTTACATCGACTGTTCTAATCTTTTGGCACAAATTCCACTTTACGTTCCTCCTAGGTCTCTCCGGCAAACACATATTTTTGATATACCTCGGCACTTTTATTTCTTATGCAAAAAACAGTGCTGTGAATTGTGGATTTTATATTCTTAATGAAATTAATGAATATGCCTTGAATCAAGTTTCCAATCAACTCATAAAGTTTGGCTCATCTCAATATTTGTTTCGATTATATCTTAACAGATTTTGTAACATTAAATAATTTTTATTTTAAATTGCTTATAAACAATATATATAATATAAAATATTACAGTTTTGTCATTGTTAGTCTATGAGGAAAATTTTTTCCATAGACTTAAATTAAAGAAAATGGAATAAAAATTCCTATAGAAGTTACCAGCAGAAGATCGATATGACCCATTTACAATACTTGGCTACGATATTTCAAACTATTGGTCTGCGTCAAATTTTCAAAAGTTTTATGGAGATTTACGATACTTACCGACTTATCGACTAAGTCGTGTCGAAATAAAGAGAAAGTTCTGAAACACATTTGTTCAAAAGACACTTGGTATTTTTAACGCTTCTTTTTGAATGTTACATTTTCAACATATCGAATAATATGTACCTTCAACCCTTAAGGTGAACTCATAATAAAGTGCGTGATAAAACAATTTAAATCAACCGCACAGTTCTTCGTATCATGGGCAAACATTGTTTTGGAAATAAACACCTTGATTATGTTAAATATTATTTTTCATTAAGTTCTGAAACAAATGATTTCAAAATTGTTTTGCGGATTTAAGTTATTCCGTCACCGCCAGACGGCGCCAAATACAGAGTTTTTAGGCGGAAATTGTTGAACACAAGAATGTATTTTAATGGTAGTATACAAATAATTTAAAAAAAAAAAACTAATTTTTTTAATCAACTTGTTACATCTTTTTATGTTATTTAGCACAGGGAGTTTTCAACCAAAACAAGGTTAAATTTTAGTGGAAGGTTTAATTAAAACTGCTAAAAATGCAGTTGACGAAAGGATTACGTGATGAGTGGATAAAATTATATTTAACCAATAGGCAGTGCAAAGTTGTTATTGAAGGGATAGAAACACTTTAATTATGTTAAATATTATTTTTCATTAAGTTCTGAAAACAATGATTTCGAAATTGTTTTTTGGATTTAAGTTGTTCTGTCACCGCCAGACGGCGTCAAATATACAGTTTTAGACGGAATTTGTTCAACACAAAAATGCATTTTGATGGTAGTGTAAAAATAATTTGCAAAAGCTTCTTTTTTTAATCAACTTGTTATGTCTTTTTATGTTATTTAGCAGAGAGAGTTTTTAAACCAAAAAAGTTTAATTTTTACTGTAGGGTTTAAATACAAATGCTAAAAATGCATTTGACGAAAGGATTACGTGATGAAGAGTCAAAAGTTTGTCAAAGTTGGCTGGAGTAGGAAAAAAAAAGTTTTGTGAGAAAAAGTGAAATTTTGTTAGTGTTTCTGATAGTTTAACACATGTTTTTTAAACCAAAAAAATTAATCGGAATATTTTTAGAGGAAAATAATTTTGTTTTTATATATCTAAAGTTTAAATACCGTACAAAGGGAGACAATTTTTTGGAAAGATTGACACATAAATTATCGAAGTTTGCTAGACTAAGAAATATTTTTTTCTTATTTTAATTCTTTGAAGTGGGTTTGACCAAATTTCGCAACACTTATTTGCTTGAAACATTTTATATTTTACATATATAAAGACATGAACATAGAATTTTGTTTTAATTTTTAGTAACGTAAAATTTGTGAAATTTACCATTTAGGTGAAAACTGCAAACATGTTAATGCAAATTTTGTTGCAAGTCCGTTGTTGCGTTTCGATATAATGCGATTAAATTACGAGGCTTGTAGGTTAATTTTTAGGAGAGCCACACCAACTATTGCCCGATTCTTTCAAAATATCATAATTAAACAAAGATGAGAAATATGTTCAATTGTGCTAAATAAGTTCAGTTCGGTCAAATTCAAATCATCTAACGGGGTGGTATGTTGGGATGTTTGGAAAGTTCGTTCGGTTTTTAAAAGAAATTCGTTTTCAAATGTATACTCGTATACAATAAAACAATTATTTTAATCTATTACATAATTTTCCCTTTTTTTAATAACTTCTTTCCACTCCTGCCAAGGTTTTCAATTCCTCTCTCTAAAATTCACATGGTTTTTCGTTATGGAAATTCAAATCCTTCAAGTTGTTGCTCAGGCAGTGAAATAGATGATAGTCGAACGGAAAGAGGTCTGGGGAGGACGGTGAGTGAGTTAAAACTTCTCACCCAAGCTCTGATAGTTTCTGGCGAGTCCGCAAGGCAGTGTGAGATCTCGGAGAGAGGCTGAGGTACCCTCACATCGAGACTGCTCACAAATTCGAGCTTTTTTATGACTCCGTAAAGGGTTGAGACTGATTTTTCGATTATTTCAGCTATTTCCCTAACTGTTGCATAGTGATTAACAATAATTAAATTACCTGATCGGAAACGATTTCTTTTGGTCGTTCCGATCTGGGAGCGTCCGTTACGGAGAAGTCGCCCGTAGAAAATCTTATAAACCATTTTTGACAAGTTCGTTCATTTGGTCCGTTTCCTTCATAAACAGACTTAATTTTTCGGCAGGTTTCAGTCGAAAATGCTCTTTTTCGCTAATTTTTTCCACTTTTTAAAACTTTTTTAAAACACTATAACCACTCACGACTAGAACGAGAACACAAGTAAATAATAGTAAACAGTTTAGAGAAGGGGTAGGAGAAAGTTATGATAGTATTTGAAGTAACTTTACGTCATGAGAAGTGACATATGATCAACTAACGAATTAGCTGAACGAACTTTCCGAACGACCCGATAGTATGAACAATTTTCGTAGATCACATCTCCGTTTGTAGAAGAAGGCATTGTCCGACTTTGTCCAAATTTCGAACTCAAGTGAATGCAGCAGTTACACTGTTTTGTGCAAATTTTTCAGATGTTCAAAAAATAATAACATTTTCATTATTCCGTAAGGATTGTTATAGGCATAAAAGAATGGTATTACTTCTATAGCAACCAATCATTAAATTTATTGGTTCCGATCCCAATCACAGCCAACACTTTTGGATCCGTCGAAAGTGGATGGCAAAGCAATTAGGTTTCACATAACCCTCTTATATGAGGAGATTTCAGTGTGAACACTGTTGATATTTGATATTTGTATTCATAGGCACTTTTATGTGGCCTTTCATTTCTAAGCATGTTCATCATTCTGCAGCACTTGGACGGTAAAGTGCCGTTGTTGGAAAATCAAAAATCATCCTTAATCTTCTTTTTCTTCTTAGGTGGCGATTGGATTAGACGTCGCCTGTAAAAAATAAATCCAAACGCTTCGATCTTCTGCGCTTCTCACCTTAATCCTTAATATTGAGCTTAGTTGTCATCTAAAGGTTTCGCATATCATCAACATAATCGCATGTGGGATTTAGAAAATTCACAAGTGATTTGTTGAGAAATAAACGCTTTGACAACGTGTAAGCGTTTGAGGTGTTACAGGTGTCTGTCCTTGGTGCTTCCAATGGTCACATGACAGTCCAGTTTCTTGTGCTTAAATTGAAGGATACAAAAAGATATTCACAACACTCTGAGTAACAATTCAATTACTACTTGAATCGTTTTATTATTGGGCACATTTTTTGTATGCGTATAATCCATTTTTCTAGAGAATTTTTGGTTTTTTTTACCACTTTTGAGAACGGAAAATGAAGGAACCTTCAATCTATTTTAATGTATTCTCCCAAAGGAATGGAGAAATATATCATTTGGGAAATCACGTCTTTGTGATTTGTCAATTCAGGCTCTGTTTCTCTCACAGCTTCATCAATTAATGCCAATAGACCTTAGAATTTACAGCTTTGTCTCTGGAAGCAGTTCAAAGTAAACAACTCCCTTAAAATCGTATCAAATTAACAACATAACCTGTTATGGTTCAATTCAGTTTGAGTGCGTTCATCTTGCTTGGATCAGGTTTTTCTTTTCGTGTGACATTTTTGTTAACAATCCATTTTTCATCCCCATTTTCATCGAAAATGGATCGTTTCGGTTACGTTTAGGCAATAAATCGCAAATGCTTATCCGCTTTGTTAAGTGGATTTTCTTTAGCTCGTGTGGAACCCACAAATCCGGGATTTAGACGAATAACAAGCTATTATTAATGGTTGTGTGTGACATTTTCAGTTTTTCTGCAACTTTTTCAACAGAAACGTGTCGATCAGATTCTATAACGCCTTTTGTTTCATACTTATCAATCTTATTTGGCCAACCGCTCGGGTCGTCATCTTTGAGTGTGAAATTTCCAAAACGGAATTTCGTGAACTAATTTGGTGTTCGGTTAACGCATGTAAACCACACTCGTCACAAACATATCGAAATGTTTTCTCTGCTTCCTAGCTTTTTCTCAAATAAAACAAAAAAAAAAAAAACAAAACAGAATGTATGGCGAAAAAACTTATTCTGTGCCTTCATATTAACGATGCGATTAATTGTAAACTGACCCTTCAAAATATCACATATTACACCTTGAAGCTTGAATGCCAACTATGTGACGATATAACATATAATTTAATCAGTTGAGCTTAAAGCATTTCAAAAATAACAAAAAAAAAAAAAAACAAAAAAAAAAACGGAAATTCTTAACAAATGTTGGTTTTCAAATGCTTCGGCGTTTGGGGATTATCCGCGTTAACGCGTTCTTTGCCCCACAAAAAAAGTCTAACGCCGTCAAATCGAATGATCTTGGTGGCCAATTAAAGTCGCCAAAACGTGAAATTGCGCTTTCTGGAAACTTCTCATGAAATAATTCGGGCATGTTGTGTGGCTCGTGGTACCGTCTTGTTGAAGCCACATTTCGTCCAGTTTATAACTCAAAATTACAGACGAAAAAAAATGTCAGTCATTGTTTGCGAAGAAGTCCCTTTCCCGTTACCAAAAGAAAAGAACTGTAATTGCGGCTTCAATCCAACTTTAATCCATCACACTTTATTTTCAACTGAACGCTTTTATTTTCAAACAATTGAACGTCCCTAAGCTAAGCAACAACCACAAGAAAACAGCTACTCCTGCAACTGCATTAGGTAAGTTAACACTGGGCTATCCGACACTAGCTGTCGGACAGTGTTACAGCAAATTCACCATAACACGACCAGTGTACGTCTGGTAATATGAGACGCTAGAATGCAGTGTGTGAGTCAATGGCATGAATTCCACATAAGTAGATTTGTGCTAGCCCAAGCAAATTCCTAAAGACGTTCAATTGGGCAACAGAAAGACAACAAGTGATTTAGGGTGGCCCTTATTTCAATTATTACAAAATAAATACAAAATAAACGTTGCACGGCGATCTGGTCCGACAGTCATCATACGGCCATAGAGCTCTGAATTGAAACACATCTGTAAAACTTCCAGTCTCTTCGAATTTCTAATAATCTTGCAAATTCCTTGCATAGTAGGCCACTTATGATGACCATAATCACCCCGTAATGCACGAAAAGTGCCCACCTTTGAATCGCCACTTTTGAATTAATTTAAACTATTTTCACGCGTTCTTGAGTTGTTAGACAATTTATATTCGTAAAAGGCAAACCTTTCACTAAATAAATAACACTTCAAATGAGAAGTATTTCACAGCTGACAGCCTTGCCAGACCAGCGGCTGGAAACAACTGAATATCTCTCTATTTTATTACTAAATGTTTGAAATTTTCATTCATTTTTACTCAATAGGGAAGACCGAAGTACAATAAGTTTAAATAAAAACCGATTATTTAATTAGATTTTCTGTAGCTGTTAGGTTTTACTACCACTTTTAAGGTACTAAAGTCAGTCCTTTTTACATTTTTTAATATATTTTTCATTGTTTAATATCCAAATTTCACTATAGTTTGCTTGTTTGGGTTCTGAAATATTAATTTTTCTACACAAAAATTTTAATGTCTCAAGTTTCTGTTTGAATAACCTACACTTTTCTACTTCGCAAAAATTTCTTTAAGCTATTTCATAGCAAAAAAAATAGTGCAATGGCTCGAAAACTGGGGTTGTGAATCTTAAAGTCCTTAATTTCTCCGCAAAACTATTTTTCAACACCCTAAGAATTTTTCCCTGTGATATCGTTTTCCTTTAATTTGGCTGCTACTGGGTAAAGTTAGAAAAATCTAAAACATTTATGAACAAGCCAGAAAAAAGCTTAAAGATAAACGTAATTTGGGCCCGCTAAACAGGTTGAAGAGAAAAAAACTAAGTCTAGCGGGGGAGAAAGCTAAATTGTTAACCCTGGTTGTAATCATGACAGAGATGAAATTGTAGTTTATCTCTTTGCCACCTACTATCTTCAAATTTCGCCCTAAAAACACAATTGCCCGCATAATTCCGACCAGTGGAACTTCCTGTGAACAATCATTTTATTATCGGAAATCTAGGCACGTCACGAATGGACGGCCAATCGAGACATTGAAAAATCGGAAGCGGATTCAAGATGCCAATCGACCTCCTGGCGATTGTAAAATCAATAATCCCATGAATGTTAAATTGCACGTGAGACGAATGCCAAAGCCCGGATTAATTAATCCTCAGCGATTAAAATTTCCATAAAAATTAGACATACATCGGCATTGCACTACAAAGTTGTTCTTTTGTACGATTAAATTTTTGTTCGTCAATTGGCAGTTTAAGGAAAATCCCCGAGGTGCAGTTAATTCACCGTAGAGCGTAACAAATTCATCACAAAATCAGACAGCCATATGAAAATACTAATCAAATTTTAAGAACGTTTTAATGGAAAAACAATAACATACCTTACTAGCAAAGAGAAGACAGTGAAATTCAAAAGAAAACATAAAACAGTTCCGCTGTGTGCTAATTACTTTTGAACATATTGCGGTAAGCGGATAGATGGACAGACAAAGATGGGCGGACACATAGATAGACAGACGGACCATTGGACGTGATATCTTTTTCCTCGACTACTCTGGATGAGGACACTGATCCCGAGTCGGCAATCGCTGGCAATAAAAGTGTGCGAAATTGATTACCGTCCGGCTGTAAAACACAACTACACAAAAGGAGGGTGAAAACATTTCGTCACTGCAGTTTGGCTACGGAGGGAGACGAAAAGAACTCGTATTGATCCTTAACATCTCAGCTTGACGCATGCTGTTAGAGGAACAACGGGGTGGCTGTAGACAATAACATTATACCGTTTTAAAATTAAGTCCCGTCGTTACAAAAACACAAAAAGGATTTTCTAAAGGTGATTCGCTGTAGGACGAAAGCGGAGCGGCAGAAGCGCACAAGAAAAATTATCTTAAGTTAATGATAATGTAAAGATTTTTACATATGATCGACATATGAAAATGTTTTCGATCAGTTTTGGCAAAAATTCACCTAGCTAGAAGTATAAATAGTAAGCGGAAGAATGGC
>JAHXMU010020552.1:0-10086 GCA_019455685.1 Philornis downsi
TACTGTACATTTCAGTTCAATTTCAAACTTTTGTACAGTTTGGAGCACCAAATTTGCTAAAATGTATTTAATTTTTTTATTTTTATTTTTATTATTTTTTAATTTTTTTTTTTTTTTTTTGTGTAGGAAATTCAGGTTTATTTTATATAAATTATTAGTTTTATAGATGATAAACCGTAAATGCCCTTCATGCTTATTCACGCATATGCGATACCTGATCAGAAAATTAATAATTGCGGCCTGAAGGATTGAAGTCGGGGTCGCTTCAATTATTGTTTTAATGGACTGCTTCCATTCAGTTAAATTCCTTGGTTTCGTTTTGTACACCTTTTACTTGACATAACCCCATGAAAAAAGTCTGGTGCAGTCGGATCAGGTGACTTTGGGGGTCAGCGGAAAGTGGAGTTTCTGGATATTTATTTGGTTGGGTATTTTCATTGGACGTCCACCATAGCCGGTCAGACTATGTGTGCAGTTGCAAAATCTCGCAGTTCTGATTAAAAAAAATCCTTCAACATCTTTAAACAACCGTTCCCCATTGACAACGGCATTGTGTTTGCAACACGATTCGTGCTCCACTCTTTACATAGTAAATGTTACATTGATTAACCATAAGAACAAAAGTTTTTGTATCAAAAAATTAGCAGAAGTATTTCGCAGGAATACCAGTCTTTATTACTTAACGTATATTTTGAACTTTGCAAGTACCGTCGATAGCAGCATTGAGATTTGCTTTTACATAAGTAGTTTCACTCCCAACGTTAGACATTTCTTCGCAATCCTCATGAGGTATATCTATCATAAGATGATATCCTGTAATTTCTCCTGTCTCCATAATATCATTCATGCCTTTAATAACAACTTCAGGAAACTCTTCCAGTTCTTTACTTTAATAACATCATCGGAGGACAAGTCTATCTCATGAGATCTCATTCTAAAAAATATAAAATTTGTTTACCACACTTGCCCAATATTGCTCTTCAAAAAACCGGCACTTGATATAAACTTCGAATAGCAAGAACTCACTTGCAGAGTGTTGCTGATAAACATAAACAGATTTTATTTTAGATACGATATTCTCAATCAGTTGGTTGTACCTCAGTTAATAAAAGCAAAAGTTCGACAATCTGTGTTTACCTTAACAAAAATAAAATTTCACAGTAATCGTAAATTATTTTTTGTCTGTTTTGATTATCATTAACTAACCAATCTCGCTCTTGAAAATATTTGGAAATCGTTTGACTAAATTATAAATCAACAAATATAACGAATGCCGTACTTAGTGCTACAGAATGTCGTTTCTTTTGAACCTCATCATTAAGTGTTTTGTGTATGTTAACCTCTGAATACAAAAAACTATTTGTCATAAACCTGCAAACTGTTTATAGGCCCGAAAGTCAAGCACCTCTATGAATTTCATTCATTATATGTGGTTGCGTAAAGGCAATAAAATACTAAAAGGTCTCAAAGGATTTCTCATGAAGGAAATTGGCTTTTATTAGAGAGTTCAGTGACAAACTAAAACAGCAGTTAACTAAAACAACAGTACAATGTCTACATAATGGATGTTACAACAGAGCTGAGCCGAGGGCAAAGTTTTTCAGAAGACACAAAAGAAAATGTTAGCAAAGGAAAATAAAACAGTATTTATGTTCCACTCTTAAGGCAAAATTTGTTCGAGAGTTTTCTTTTACAATTTGAATGCTTACCTTTAACTTTGCTTAACTAGGGATGTGTTCGCACGTATTTTCTTAAAGTAGGTAATCGCTGTAGAAAAGTTTAGTTTTTCTTACACTGGATTTGATTTTCACAATGCAATAAATGGCTGCTTAGCAGTGTCGAAAAGGTGCTTTTGGTTTAGTAGTTTATTGGTGACTTGATGTGTGTCTCAAATATTGTAATGATCATTGTCATATTGAATTTGAAAATATAATTTGGTCATGTCATGCCCCTCCATCTGGTGATATCCCTCCATCTGGCTGCCTGGCTGATAGACGCGATAACTGTTGTAAATGTTTACGAAACTAACTAAAATTTGGTCTGGCCTAATATTGTGGAAGATCGTTGGCCTGGATTACAATGGGTGCCATTTTGGTACTTCCCTTAAAAGTCGACTTATTTTCGAAAATTAAATTTTTCCGTATAACTAACTTATTCTCTGACAGTTATAAACTGAACTTTACTCCATTGTAATAGTCAGTAAAATTTGAAAATAACCACCAATTCATGAACCTGCTTGGAAGATATTAAGCTAAGAATATGTAGGTTGAAATTGGCCTGGTGCCAGAAAGGGGTGGACACTGAGTCAACTTTTTAGAAGCTTTACATAGCATTACTAACTAGAATCTACAAAATAAAGAATGAATATAGGAAAATCTGTCATTTTGTATGGGAAGCACCAGAAGGAAGCTGCAAGGCTGTCCACTGTCATTCTTGGACCCTGATTTATTATACTCTTACTGTCCACAAAATCTGATAAACTTTATTGCAATGGAATAAAATACATGAATCTAAGAATATATGGATTAAAACAAATATTTGTATTGGAGGAAGGGGCATTGAATTAAAATTCAATACGCCTGACAAATTGTAAGAGACTGCAACCTACGAATGAGAGAAATTAAATGGCCATAAATCGGTCAATTTGTATGTCTCCTGTTTTCATTCTCAGAACTTACTTTATTAAACATATGATGTGACAAATTTAATTGAGCTTAATATTAGTGCTGGGAAGATATGCGCCTAAGAATATGTGGGTTGAGTCAGTCAATTGTTTTGCTCAAGTTTCACCAGTTCAAGTTTCAATGCAATAGACAAAAATGTAAGCTACTGTATCCAATAATTGGAAGTTACAGAGGAAAGATTGAAGCTGAGAAAATCGTCTAATATGCATGGGAGGTCCCAGCAGGAATGCGACAATACAGTCTATTTTTATTATCAAAACCTACTCTAACAAACACTTAGCTGATGCCGAATTTGGCCGAATTTAGTGCAGCTGAACAAGAGATGTGAATATAAGAATATGTGTGTAAATGGGAGGTACTAGAAGGGGTAACCACGCCACTTTAAAAATTGGTTTCAACTTTATCAAATATTGTTAGAAGATGCAGTGGGCAAATATTCAGGTTACTACCGCCTTCAAATTTGGAGTTATAGAAGAAAAATCGAATTTCGATCAGTTTGTATGGGAGGCATCAGAAGGTGCCAGTCGATGTCGCTATTTATAATTTCTATGCTGCACCAAGTTTTAAAAAGTTTCATCCACCATGCCAGACAGACAGATGGGCATTACACAATTGACTTAATAAGATACAAAACACATTTGGTTAAAAGACTCTTGATACTTTATATACCTGGTACATGTGGTACATTTTGTCATTCGCTCGTGTGAAGATGTAATAAAACCTATAGCATTACAACTTTCCAAAAATATCAAAATATCAAAATAAAATCTTCCCAAAAAGGCATCGTTAAAACTAACAATAAAGTTATATTTTTAATTCATGTCCTACAATAGAGTTTACTCTGCAGTATTGCAAGAAAACAAAATTTCAGCAGCCCTTCCATAAACACTGAGGTCTCTCAGAGATTTACATTTTCGGAAGATTTATTTATTTATTTATTTATTATTTTTTTTTTTTTTTTTGTTTTTGAGGTCACTTAGAGATTTTTCTTATTCTTAACAAGGATCTACATTTGGCGAAAAAATCATCCAGTCATCAGCGATGGCCGTCAATTGGCTACTCTGTGTTATATCACTCTTCTTATTATAATAATTGCAATCTGCAGTTTTGATGGACTTTATTTGAATTTGATAAAAATACTCCAACTCTTATTAAATCGAAGTTTAAATTTAATAAAATAAATTATCTTCTACGAGTATTTTCCCACATCAACTGTCACATTAGTTTTTCATTTCCCGCACAGAAATTCATAACTACGCTGAAATTTAGCTACAAGAAGGGCGGTTTATTCGTAAAACATTGTAATAAAAACGATACTAGCTGTCACATGTCATTTGTTACAGGACGTGCCAACAGGACATAATCACATATTTGCATAAAATGTCATGTTAAAAGTTTTTAACTCACGCATCAATATTTGAATCATAAATGAATTTGGCACATATTACTAAAACATCAAAAAGCGTTGTAAAATGTAAAATCTAAAACTTTTTTCTCACATCAGTGTTTTCTTTTTACAGATATGGCTCATTAGTTGCATATAAGAGCCACTATTGACAAATTTACATGTACATGAAGGTGGCGACTAATTTGCTAGTGGAAAAAATTGTTTAAATTTAAAGTTTGCGGAGTTTAGATACAGGGAAAATCAAGTCAGGCACACATAAAGTTGTGGAAAAAGTGGCAAAAACAATGTATTTTCAGGTTACTATTTTACTTAATGGATGTCGTGGTCCTCAAATAGTAACTGCTCATTTTGACAAGTTGCTGTTAAAAAAAAACTTTTCGCTATTGACTCAAATGTGAACAATTTTCATGAATTACGGGGCGATTATGGTCGACATAGTCGACCTATTGCGCAAGGAATTGGCAAGATGATTAAGGAACTTAAAGAGACTGAAAGCGTTGCAGATGTGGTCCGGCCTATGCATCATCGAAATGTTCGCACTGTTGAAAGTATCGCTTCAGTTAGTGAATGTGTGACGGATAATCCCAATTTAAATTTAAATATGGCCACAGGATAATCAACTTTTTCGGTGTCACGAGTCACACAACATGACCGATTTTGGCCTTGTTGTATGAAAAGTTTCCAGAAAGTGTAATTTCACGTTGTTCTGAAGTCAAGATCATGCGATTTGACGCCGTTAGACTTCTTTGTGGGGCTACGTCATAGACCCTGTTTACGTGGATAATCCTCAAACGCAGCAGCAATTGAAAACCAACATTCTTCAAATTATCGCCGAAATACCGCCCAAAATGTGCGAAAAAGTGGTCGAAAACCACATCAAAAAGATCTACTGCTGCAACCAATCCAGGGGCGGTCTTTTAAATGATATTGCATTTCGTACTTAATGGGAAGGTCAAGCATTATAATGAAATAAAAGTTTCATCGAAATCATAGATTTATCTGTGTTTTACTTAACTTTAGTTTTTAGACTGGAAAATGTATAAGCCGGTACTAGTTATCGTGTATGTTAATATTTAGAAAGGATAGCGGCGATCAACATTCAGCGGTCAAATGTTTCGTATGTGAATGCTGGCTTGTTCCTGGATATCAATGCGCTAACCTAATCACTCATAACATTAATGAGCTCGTAATTTTATATCTTTTACATTTAGTACTGTTGCTATATATTGCGTAAAGTTGGCTAGCTATAGGAAAACAATGTGGCCAACCGCTCATAACAGTTGTGATTTCTTAATTTGATATTATCTTCATTTAGTTATATTCCCATGCATTCCTTAATGTTGGAATATAACAAACAGATAGCCTTTATTATCCATGATATTTAAGATTTTCTTCGATAATTTATTGCTATTTTGATGCATCTTCCATTGACAAAAAAAAAAAAAAAACTAGTACAATCGACTTGCACTACCTTCTTTTTTGAAGCCAGTTTCTCATCGACCATATCATTCGCCATAAACACCTCCCAGCCATACTCCTGACGTACCAGCCAGCCAAAGCTGGCCTCCTGCCTCCTTCAGGCGTTCCGATTGTTGGCAGTATAGGTCCGAATTATGACTATTACCTGCCAATTCCATCAAATATGCTGGAAAATCTTCTTGACTATCAATCCTGACTTGGCCTCCATTTGCGCCAACTCACAGCGATTCAACCACGGCAATTTTCAGAAGCAGGTGCTTCGTTAATGCGTATGGCACCAAGCTTTTTGTATCCAAACTTATTCAAATGGTTCCGAATTGTTTTCTGTGAAATATCCAGCTCCAGCGCGATCGAAATATTGCTTACGTTAATAAATAAATAATAAACGAATAAATAATTTTCATTGTTTTATCAAAACTTTTTGTCGACATTTGACCCCCCAGAGCGTGGTGTACCTCTGATACCAAGATTACTGAAACGAAATCGTTGAAGCCAAAAGTGCGCGTAAATGGCTGTTTTCCCCTTTTCCGCTTGAAGCGCGCTGAAACAAATTTAAGTCAGACAATCACCAAAATGGAATAATAATGATTTTCTTTTTACAATACCTTATACATAAAAGTACCGGTGTGTAATTATGATACAATACAATGACTAAGTTAAATCTACTGCAATTTAGTTATTAGGAATTACTAACACTATTACACAGTTATCCTTTGGACCCTGTCAGAAGCGTATGTTGACAAAAGAAATTTCGCAACAGGTGCAATACGAAACAAACGCAACTCCAGTGGTTTCTTGTTGCGAATTCACAGTGTGGTAAAATTTCAATGTCTTCACTTCATCATGATTTGTGTTTAGTACATATTGAGGAAAGCAATTCATGAAGGAACTTTGCTCGCATTAAGAAATCCTCGTTTTTTGCCGACTCAGCAGAAATAACAATAAATTCATTTTGATTTTTGGCGGTCCGTGTCGTGATCAGATAAAATTATGTTCCTTTATAAACAAAACAGCTTGCCAGGTGTTGAGACAGACGTTGATTTATTTATCTCTTTCCTGAATGCCGACTTATTTATCTCATTCATTCCCCCTTAACTGAATTCGTCTTAAGGCACTAAACAGATGCTCGAGATCGCCTCGTAAGATACTCGTACATAAGTCGAAATATATGGATGCCAGCCTGAGAGGTTTTATGCCATACAGCACTCTATAAACAAAGCAAATTTTCTTCAAATGGCTAAATGGCAAGAAGATCTATTTCGATTTTTCAATACCAGTACTTTGGAGAGAGTCAAGTAATCACCAAAGCGATTATTATTTCCGTTTAACAAAAGTTGTTGGATTCAATATGAAAAATCGAAAAAATATTACTTACGCGAGTCCCGTCGGTTTCCAAACCAGTTCAACGTCCACCAAATGATCCATTACCAGTCATTCCCAGTGCTACGACCAGTGAGTCCGAAACATCTTTCACCAACAGTGGTAGTTTGTATCAGGCTGATGATGAACGCCATTTAATGACGCAAGCTGAGCTTAATGGACTAATTCGGGCTTTACATTTAACGAAGCAAGACGCAGAATTACTACATTCACGCATGCATCAGTAGAAACGCCTTGCAATTGGGACAAAAGTAACAATCTACAAAGATAGAAGCTTGGAATTTACTGTATATTTTGAAAAGAAACACTCTATTCTATGCTGTACTTATGTTGATGGTTTATTTCAACAAATGAACCAGCCATATGACAAAAGTACAGTTTAAAGGCTCTTTTTCTCATATTGGAAATGAAAACCCATCCATACCAATTGCTCAGGGCGTTAATATAAAGGAAAATTACGAATCAATGACTGAAATTATGATATTACTCAAACACAACGATAATAAATAGAGGATCTGTGGTGACCTCAAGGTGTGTGATTTAAATTTCTTTTTTGCTGAATTATTGAAAAATTTTCACGAATTAGGTGCACGAATGTCACTCAAAATACATTTTCTTCATTCACATTTAGATTTTTCTTCAACAAAACCTAAGTGCGATGAGCGACGAATAAGGCGAGCGTGCTCACCAATATTTAATGAATATTTAAAGAGAATGTCGAAGATTTTGGGACAAAAGCATGCCGAGAGATCATTGCTGGACTCTAATACGCGAAACCGAACCAACAAAATACAAACGACGTTCAAATAGCGCCATTCACTTTTAAAATTTCATTGATTTTTAAATAAACTAATGATTTTTTATGTATAAAACAAATAAAAACATTTTTTCTGTGCCTCGGAAACCTGACGTGGTAGAGAAAAGCTAATTACAGATTCGAATTCAGCCCATCAAATTACCCTAGGAAAGACGTTTGGTTGCTCCAGTCCATAACCCTGTTGGCTACTAAAGGGTGTCCCAACAAGAACGCAAGATTTAAATTTAGCGCCATTCGAAGTGTCATTGTTTGACATTTGAACAATTGTTAATGTTTACTAGTAGAAGGTACCAGGTTAGTAAAAATGGAGCGCTACACGAATGAACAACGCATTCTGATTGTGAAATTGTTTTACCAAAATGGTGAAAGTTTTGCGACTACAGTTCGCAAATTGCGATCAATTTGGGGTCACAATAATGCTCCAAAAGAGTCAACTGTAAAGAGATTAATGGATAAATTTGCCAAAACTGGGTCCGTTAGTGATGTAAAGACAACAACGCGCCTTCGACCAGGTCGATCGACCGAAAATGTCGCAGCTGTACGTGATGATAGCGTTCAAATTCCATCTACCTCAATTCGACACCGAGCTCAGCAAATTGGTGTCTCCAAATCCACTGTGCAGCGAATTTTGACGAAAGGTTTGCATCTTCATTCATACAAAGTTCAATTGACTTAGGAACTGACGCCAGCTGACCATGGACAAAGAATTTAAATCTTGAGTTTTTGTTGGGACACCCTTTATAATTAAAGAGCCCCTCATACATCATAGCGTATGAGTTATGAAATTTTCAACCCCAATATTAATCATACGCTGACATATGCCTCAGGGTCATCCGGTACCCAAGCAAAAAATGAACTTTACTAAATTATGTATAAGATTATTGAAGATAAAGATTTGTCAAAGTCGATTCCAAATATGTAAAAATTACAAATACCGGCTTGTCTACTTTTTTGTGTTCAACTTCTTCTGCAACCATTAGGCTTTTAGCCTCATTAAAATAACGTACTGGGTTGCATTTGTTGGTCTTTATTATAGGATGATTTTTCAAGATTTAAGTTTTTCAGGTTAGCAGCACTGGTTGGTAATGGCGTCCAAACGTCATCTATTAAAGTGTACAGTATACTGCCATTTCATCATAAAAAGACTAACAAACGAGCAACGATTGCAAATTGTTGAAATATATTATCAAAATTCGTGCTCTGTGACAAATGTGTATCGGTTGATATGACCATTTTATGGTCGTCATAATTGACCTGCTGAATCAACAATTCGTGCTGTTATCTCCTAATTTTCCACCAAATTTACTTGGTCGGACATAAAGCCACCGGCTCGCATGCGTATAGTGCGTACCGAGGAAAATACTGCAGCCGTAGCGGCCAGTGTTAATGACGATCGTGAAATGTCAATTCATCGCCATTCTCAGCGATTGGGCATGTGTTACTCAACCACAAGCAATTTTTGTTGCCTCAATTGGGTGAGTTGAACTTGATTGACATATGGTTTCATCAGGACGGTGCAACATGCCACACTGCTCGTGAAACAATGGATATATTGAGGCATGAATTTGGTAAGCAGCTTATCTCTCGATTTAGCTCTGTGAATTGTCCCCAAGATCTTGCGATTTAACGCCTTTTGATTATTTCTTGTGGGGTTATGTCAAGTCGTTATTCTATGTGGACAAGCCGAACACTGTTGAAGCCTTAGAGGATAACATAACACGCGTTATTCGTGGAATACAGGCCGAAATGCTCGAAAAATTGAACCTTCCGAATGGGCATTTTGAGGCAAAATTTACGTGAAATTATCTTTAAAAATTAAATGGCAAAGACCAATTTATCGATTCCAATAAAAATTTTAATATATAATGCAAATTTGAGTTTAAAAAAAAAAATATGATTAAAAAATCGCCCTGTATTATCAAAATTTTGAAAACAATTTGAATAAATTAATTGTTTGGTTTTTAGTTGCGATAAGTATAAAATATAATTAATGAAGTAGCTTTTCATTATTTAGTTCTTGTATCCGATTTAATTTATTGTGTAATTCGCTATTTCTTCTATACGTTTAGTAAAATTATCTGTTTTTCCATTTGATAAATTTGACCACAATATTGTTTACAATTTGCAATAGATTACATAAGAAATTACAATAGTACGATTATTATTTTGTGTACTGGTTCTTGTTTTCTTTGTTTTAGAAAAAAATCATAAGTCTGTTTTTTGGCCCAATAAATTTCTTTTAAAGTATTATTTATTATTATTTATTATTTATCTCGGACCAAAATCCCAACTGAGTTTAGAGAATAAAATTATTCTAT
>JAHXMU010020560.1:0-21961 GCA_019455685.1 Philornis downsi
AAACAGATCCCAGTCTGAAGAAATGTGGAAACTGTGGAGGAAACCATGCAGCTAATTATAGAGGTTGCCCCGTGTATATAGAACTAAGGAGGAAGCTCTCTTATAGAAGGCAGGAAACTCCTCAGTTGCAAGTGCCAGAGTTTGGGTGTATCCCAAATCCAGATCCATCAGTCTCAAATGCCAATTCAGCAACGACGACTCAAATGACATATGCACAATCTCTGAAAAATCAGGTTCCTCAAGCTCCTCCGCAGAAAAACAATATTGAAACCTCAATCGAATCCCTCATAAAAACTATGAATAATTTTATGACAAATATGCAGGGAAATATGCAAGAAATGTTACGAAACCAGAATATGCTCATTCAAGTTTTATTAACCAGAAAATGAACTCTATAAGAATTTGTTACTGGAATGCCAACGGACTCACCCAACATAAGAATGAAGTAGAGTATTTCTTGAGATCCCGAGATATTGACATTCTCTTAGTCTCTGAAACTCATTTCTCGTTAAAAAATTGCTTCCGAATAAATGGATACTCAACCTACGATACAAAACATCCCAGTGGCAGAGATTGTGGAGGAACAGCTGCAATAATTAATGATCAGGTAAAGCACTTCCCTCTACGCGAATATAAAACTGATCACATACAAGCTACTTCAGTTGCACTAACTGGATTAAACATAATGGTTTCTTCAATATACTGCCCTCCCAAATATGTTATAAGCGAAGACCAGTTTTCACACTTTTTCTCTACTCTTGGTGACAAGTTTATATCAGTCGGAGACTACAATGCTAAACATACCTTCTGGGGGTCTAGACTCGTCAACCCCAGGGGCAGGCAATTGCTGAATGCTATATCGAGTTCAGGCCTAAAAGTTTTGTCTGGAGGTGAACCAACATACTGGCCCACGGATCTCAATAAAACCCCCGATCTCATAGATTTTGCAGTTATGAAGAGCATAACAAGAGAACACATCATCGTTACTCCTTCCCTCGACCTCTCATCAGACCACTCCCTCACAATTCTCACAGTATTTAACATTCCCTTGAACCCGGAAATCTCTTACCATTTTCCAAACAGGCATACAAATTGGTTGACATACAAGATGTACATAAGCTCTCATCTGTGGCAAAACTTTTCTCTCAAAACACCAGATGAAATTCAGTCTGCCATCAACATCCTCACTACCACAATGACAACTGCCGCAAACTTGGCAACTCCGCACAAAGTCTACGCTAAAACAAAAAATGACTCCTCATGTCATATTGAATCCCTAATCAAAGAGAAGAGGAAAGCGAGAAGACGATGGCAAAAGCACAGATCTCCCTACCTCAAAGCTCGTCTCGACCAGTGCAAGTCAAAACTGAGGTCAACTCTGAATGAAAAAAAAGAAATCTCCGAAGCCCGCTACTTATCTCATCTAGGAGCCACACAAAACATTAACTATAGCCTGTACAAGGCCACAAGGCAACCACAGCATCCTATAACGCAGGAGTCTACAATACGAATGAAAGACGGAGGATGGGCAAGGAGTAGTGATGAAAAAGTGAAAGAATTTGCTGATCATCTGGAAGAAGTATTTACTCCTAACGATACAAACTCTCGCGTGAATCCAACGACCATTAGCCCAATGGTCACAAATCCAATGAAAATAAGTCTATTTTTTTTAAAGAAAAATATTCTCTCGTTGAAAATGAATAAATCTCCTGGACACGATAAAATAACAGCGAAAATGATCTCAGAACTCCCCCACAATATCCTCAAATTAGTTTTATTTATATTTAATGCTATACTTCGAATTGGATACTTTCCTCGATCATGGAAGCTGTCTGAAATAATAATGATCCCAAAACCTGGAAAGGAATTGTCACAAATTACATCCTATCGACTCATAAGTTTACTCTCTATTTTATCTAAACTGTTTGAAAAGATCTTTCTCCAAATGTTATACCCCCATATTGAAGCAAACCATGTAATACCCACGCACCAGTTTGGGTTTCGCAAGGGTCATGGAACGACAGAACAAGTACACTGTATAGTAACCCAGATCAGAAAAACATTCGAAGATCGGAAATATTGCTCAGCTCTCTTTATAGACATCTCCCAAGCCTTTGAAAAAGTGTGGCATGAAGGCCTTATTCACAAAATAGTCTCTTTTCTACCGGCAAATACCCACAAGCTCCTGGAGAGCTATCTGAAGGATCGATCCTTTGTAGTAAAATCTAAAGACTCTGTTTCAACTCAAAGAGAAGTTTCAGCAGGAGTTCCGCAGGGCAGTATACTAGGCCCTATACTATATACCATCTACACCTCTGACATGCCTCTTCATTCCCTAATTCAAACCACAACTTTCGCTGATGACACCGCATTTATGAGCACTAGCACTTGCCCATTAATGGCTTCTAGACAACTGCAGTCTCATATACACACATTAGAATCTTGGCTCGAAAAGTGGAAGATAAAAGTAAATGCCACTAAGAGTATACAGGTTACATTCTCTCTTAGACAGAACAATTGCCCAGCCCTCACTATTCACGTTAGTACCATACCCGTTCATAACCATGTGAAATATTTGGGTATTCACCTAGACCGACGTCTCACCTGGAAAAATCACATTGACTCAAAAACCATACAATTGAAATTAAAAATGGCTCAACTCCACTGGCTTATTGGCTCCTAGTCTACTCTCAGTTTGGAAAATAAAATCACCATCTACAAAACCATATTGAAGCCAATGTGGACATACGGCATCCAATTGTGGGGAACGGCATCGGCTTCTAACATAAATAAGTTACAGAGAAGACAGTCAAGAATACTGCGCCAAATTTGTGGTGCCCCATGGTATATTAGGAATGATAATATACACAAAGATTTAAACATTTCTTATATTTCCGAGGAAATAAAAAAATTAAGCAGGTCATATATATCGAAGTTGTCCTCCCACTCAAACCCACTCGCTGAAAACCTTCAGCATTTTCCCGGCCATATACGGCTAAAAAGAAAGGACACGCTAGACTTGGTCCGGTGATAAACAGTACTTCTCGCCAAAAAACAAGATCCGGCAATGGCAGGATACTTTAGTTTAAGATAGGTTTAAGATTTGAATACATATTGTAAATTTCGTGAGAAAGATCCAATAAAAAAACAATGAAAAAAAAAGAAAAAAAAAAATTACTTGAATAGAAGTTCTTTTATGTTCATATAAAATTTTCTGTAAAGTGGCATTAACCAAAAAGATTTAGTAAATTTGTAGATATAAACGAAAAATTCACTATATATATAGCACAGCTCATCTACCTCTTTACTGGGGTACAAAGCAATTTTTTTCATTATTATTTTGAAAATTCTCAAATTGCAGATAACTAATATCAATCACATCCAATATTTTTTTATTTTTGTGAACCCTAAAACCATGCTATGAATAATAACACACGCACACACATACTATCACACATACATAACTAAACAAAATATCGAACATATCTTTTGTTTTTGCTTTTGCTACATTTTTCCATATTGCTGAAATTCCTGTTGTTCATATTTAAAACAAAATCCATCAAATTCTCAAGGGATTGTAAAAATGCGCGGTCATTCGTTTCATGGGAGGAATTGGATTAAACACTCAGCACAAAGTTTTTGGTACAAATATAGCTGCCTTCAATCCAAAAAATGAATGAGCCAACAGTCTACAGGCTCTTAGAAATGTACCAACTACATATTTTCACCATATATTTTCAATTTTAGACAGACTGCAAAAAAAAAAAACAGACTGATAAGAAATGGATGTAAACTGACAAATAAATTCTACAAAAAGATTTATTGATTTCTTTAAATTGACACAGTGATGGAATTTGTAAAATAATTTTGATTTGGATACGAGTTAAGATGTGTTTCGCGAGAACTTACGTACCGAATGTAATGACCATAGCGAACGACAATCTTATACACTTTTTTTTTTTTTTTTTTTTTATTCATTTTTCATAGGATCTTTCTTTCGAAATTTACAATATGTATTCAAGTCTTAATCCTATGTTAAACTAAAGTATCCTGCCATTGCCGGATCTTGTTTTTGGCGAGCAGATCTGTTTATCACCGGACCAAGTCTAGCGTGTCCTTTCTTTTTAGTCGTATATGGCCGGGAAAATGCTGAAGGTTTTGAGCGAGTGGGCTTGAGTGGGGGGACAACTTCGATACATATGACCTGCTTATTTTTTTATTTCCTCGGAAATGTAAGGAATGTTTAAATCTTTGTGTATGTTATCATTCCTAACATACCATGGGGCACCACAAATTTGGCGCAGTATTCTTGACTGTCTTCTCTGCAGCTTATTTATGTTAGAAGCCGATGACGTTCCCCACAACTGGATGCCGTATGTCCATATTGGCTTAGACTGGGAGCCAATAAGCCAGTGGAGTTGAGCCATTTTTAATTTGAATTGTAAGATTTTTGAGTCAATGTGATTTTTCCAGGTGAGACGTCGGTCAAGGTGAATACCCAAATATTTCGCATGGTTATGAACGGGTATGGTACTACCGTGAATAGTGAGGGCTGGGCAATTGTTCTGTCTAAGAGAGAATGTAACCTGTACACTCTTAGTGGCATTTACTTTTATCATCCACTTTTCGAGCCAAGATTCTGATAAGTGTATATGAGATTGCAGTTGTCTAGAAGTCATTAATGGGCAAGTGCTAGTGCTCATGAATGCAGTGTCATCAGCGAAAGTTGAGGTTTGAATTAGGGAATGAAGAGGCATGTCAGAGGTGTAGATGGTATATAGTATAGGGCCTAGTATACTGCCCTGCGGAACTCCTGCTGAAACTTTTCTTTGAGTTGAAACAGAGTCTTTAGATTTTACTACAAAGGATCGATCCTTCAGATAGCTCTCCAGGAGCTTTATGTATACACTTTTTTGGATATTTAATTCCCCAACTGAAAATACACTACCAGGAAGGGCATAAGATATCATTAGTCATATACACTTCAACTGCGTAGACCAAGCGTCCTACCGAACGATGTTTGAATTCAATCCATAAATTTTTGTTAACCTTCTTTAAGCAAGTAATATTTTTTCAACTGTTATTTATATTTATTTGGGCAGCATTGCTCTCAATATGCTACCGAGTGTATGTAACACAGAGCACCGAATGGTTGTCAATAGGACGGAAGAAGCTCTTCCATATTACACTCAGGAAGTTTGTTATTTTTTTCGATTTATGTGAATTCTAATGAAAGCCAGATTCCCGAAAACCTATTCCTAGCATATGTACAGTACAGTTTCTACTACAGTTTTTGTGCAAGCCTGGGAAGTTATCGGTGTGTTTTGTGGTCGTCTGACCATGAGCTTCTAATATTAAGTTTATAAATTCTGCCAGTACACAACTAGAAAAAAAATCAACACTTTGTGGGCTTCAACAGGTAGATGGTATTTAAGTAGTTTTGATCCAATTACGATGGTAAACTATTACTATTCATATTTTGACTATAACAAAATAATTTGCGTATACGTTGAGGAGATCATAAATCTGTAACGCATGATTAATTTAAATTTACGTCTGTTACAATCAGTATTTATCATACGTAAGTCAGGTTTTAATGCAAACGACTACGTGCAATGAAAGTATACAACTTTCTATTAACTATTTATTCATTTAATGTTTATTCAGTTAATGATAAACTTAAAAAAGGGTCACTTTTGGCCTTGCGTGACATTACCCAACACATACTCGCAATTAAAAGGTTGGGCATTAAAGAGCGGTCAGTTGAACCAAATGAATGTTTGCCAATTAGACTGGAATTAAAAGACCATTTATGATTTTGTACTTTTTTATATACTATCAATCCTTTGGTTACGTTTGCTGTCTATCTATTTAGTTATCATTCCATGAATAAAAAGAATTAAGTAAACTTTTTCACAATTGTCAGGTATCTGTAATGAGTGTTTGAAAAAATCTACAGTAATTTTCCGAGAAGTTCATTTGCAATCACATTTTTTAAAAGTAAGGGTACATTGAGCTCAGAAAATGCATAAAAGTTTAGGATAGAACAATTAGAATAGAACAATTTTTCGATAAGAATATGAAATCTTGAATGGAAAAAGTGCTTAATCGCAAAATGTGCAATTTTTTATTTATTAGAATGAAATATTTTTACGATTTCCGCATAGTTATTTTGTATTTAAACGAGGATTTATATTCGATTACCGTCATTCCATATTCAAAAATGTAAAGATCTTGCCACCTATTCCGCATTAGATACCATAAGTTTAAATACTTTTGCCTTGAATGCTTCAAACTAGCTTTATTTTATTAACAGACTTTACTAAAATGGCAAATTAAAATAAAATGTAAAATACATGACCTGACTTAAGTTGAATAGAATAATTGGGAAAACATTGGTGCAAGGACTATATGAAAATATTAACCAATTTTCTTCGTAAGTATATACAAAAATTATATTGCATCACAGTAAAGTATTCGAATAGTTTATCTTTCACCTATTCATCTATTCGAATCTTAAAACCACCATGATTGCACATTTGGGTATCATAATATTGTCAAAATAATTTACATGTACTAATATGCAAAAAACAATGTTCAGATATTCAAAATTTATCTGAATATTGGACATAAAATTAATACAATCGAGATTGTAGAGTAAGTATATTTAATATCAAACATCAGGGAATAATTAATAGAAACCATTCGCTTCTGTGCAGTTCTTTCATAGGAATAACGTAGAAAAAATCGCAAAATTATGAAATGCCAATATTTTCTAAATGATTTAAAAATATTAGGTATAAATTAAAGAATATATAGATAGTGGGATGAATGTTTTCAACACGTCAAACCAATGAAATAATAACAACAATAATACGTCCAAAGTCTCATGTATTTTCGTAACAAATCTGCGTGGAAAATTACCATGACATAGCGTGCCTATCAAGGGTGTTATCCTTACTGCAGACTGTAAAGTATTTGGACACTCCACCATCTTTATTATTATATGTTTTAAGCTTTTTGTTTCTCTTCTGAGGTGATAACTTAAAAATTCATTTAATTTAGCAGACAAATACCATAAATTAAAATTTTACATATACGAGTATTGTTTGAATATTTCAAGAAAAATTGCTTAATAAGCCTTTTCTCTTACTTTATGTCTTATGCAAATGCTTTCTCGGTGTTCCTTATTATATTCGTGTTTTGTGTATTAAAATGATAACATATTATGTGTAGTGCTTTGTGTCTTGCCATTACCATTTGCGTACAACGAAATTTAGCTTCATATCTATCGACTTCAATGACCAGCATAATGAGGTCAAATTGTCTTAATGAAATTTGTGGAAAAATACTTGGCAAAATGAAAATGTTCGTCATAATGAATTTGTACAAACTTGAAGAAATAATTTACAAATTTTAAAGGTCAATGCGTCGGCGATATTACAGTTATGGCTAATTTCGTAAAAAAGCTTGTGAGCACATTTAAAGAACTTAAAATTAAAGAATATTTCAGGCTGTTTATGAAACAGTAAAACCAGTGCCATACATTCTAGAGCTATGTACTCATCATCATTGTATTCTTAAGGATAACATTATGATTAGCATTATAAAAGCTTTGGAGCGCGCACTTTATAATGAATAACATAATTGTACCTTATATGTAAACCTCATTTATTGAAAATAAATTCTATAATACTTCCTTGACTTAAGCTTCATTGCAACAGAAGCATACACAATATTTTATATCGGATACATTCAATAGAGGGTTACATTAGTCTAAGGAGTGAAGAAGCTAAGTTTCATTTTGTTTACTCTTTATTGTAAAAAATTTCGAATAATTCGGTTATTCTCTCGTTATCTCTCTCTCTCTCCCTCTCTCTCTCTTAGAAACAACATTAGCATTAGTTGCTCGCAACACCATTGGTATTAAAAAATGCTTTGAATCTTTTATTTTATGCTCACCAATTATTTGTATAACAGCTAAATACCTCGCTGTTCGCCTACTTAATAAAGTCAGTGAGTAACAACGTGCTAAAGATTTATTACAGAAAAGCGAATATTCTGCTAGAATTTTCGCTCCACTGTGATGAACTAGTGAACCAGTTAATATTACACTCGAAGTCTTTCATGGGCTTGGATGTGTAAGCCATTGCCGCAGCCAAATCACTGCAACGATTGACTGCCCATTCACTTTATATTGTGGCACAATTTGTGTTTTTAGTATGGTTGATCTATCGGTATACAACTTTTCAATACGACTAATGCACGGAGTAATGCCAAGTAATACACAGGGGCTCTCAAGTGAGTCAGTAATTAAGTAAGTAATTTCACACTCTAGCATTGTATGCTAGAGCATCTTTCCACTAATGCTAGTGGTATTTATTGCAACCCAATGAAGAATAATTGGAAAAATTATAAATTATATAATTTATAATTATATTAGAAGTTGCTTAAAAATAATTTAGCTCCAACAACTTTGTCAGCACAATAAAATTGACACAAACCTTTTTTTCGAAATGCCACTTAACATTACAAAATTTGGTGGGTTTTCATAGTCATTGTTGCACAGTTATATTGACACTATTTTATATGTTTATAAAATCACTTTTAAGTAATGATTTAAACAAAATTTAAAACATGAATTAAACTTTATAACTTGTTTTACCCAAAGTTTATTGAACTTGAATAACGTATAAATCAACTACAATAACATTGTTGAAGGTTTGAGGGCCACTTCCAACAATCGTGTATAAAACTCCCCTGATTATGCCCAGGTGACAAGTAAGCGATCCATGAAGGTCTCATCGTAAATTGAGGAAGAACTTCCGCCTTGTATCTCTACAACTTATTCTGTAAGATGTGACTAATCTTTCAAGCATACCGCGTTCAACTTTATTTCTGAGTTAAGCACTTCGAAGTAACTATTGTTGAAATCCAATCTTGTAGATTTCTGAATCCCAGCAAAAACAAAGTTCACACTTGGTATAGGCTGCGAACTTAAGTTCAAGACATTCACCTCACTACATATGGAATCTAAATTTAAATGTAAATGGTTTACTAATTTGCAACAAATTATAAACACCATAGTTTAAGTGCTACTTTTTCAGCAATATCCGGTTTATCTTAAAGAGTGGTTTGCATCGAGTCCATATATTAAATTGAACCTTTTGAACACATTATATTCGCTTATAGGCCAAAATGGTCACCTTTACTTTGTTTAACATATAATTTATGCTCTAAACTAAACAAGGTTCATTTTTTTCTGACTGATACGAAGGAAAAGGAAAGGAATGAAATTTGAATTTGAATTCCTGAAACGTGTTCTTGCACCTGTACCTATTAATCGGAATAGTTTTCAGTTAATACATACATTTTGCAACCATGCAAATTTTGCAATCATGTTTTTGTATTTTATTTCTAGGTTAATATTTGTAATATATGTTTGGTAAAAGGATTTAGAAATGTTAAGAATTAAAGAATAATGGCGCCGGATGGTTAAAATAAACCGCAGCGCAACAATTTATATAGCTAAATCAAAATATTTTTATATTGTGCAAAATTTTCTACTGATTTTCTAAATTTTGTGCTTTATTTTAAATTGGGGTTTTAGTGGCATAATGTTTAATATCCATCGCGTATACGTTTCCTGTTTTTAAAATTGTTAAAACAAGAGCCTCTAAAAATAAGCGTTCATCCATGTAGTGGAAAACAATCTTCCATTAGCCATATTCAACAGCGCATAAGTCAACAATGAAAGAGTTCTTGAAAATTTAAACTGAATGCTCTTTGATGAAAATTTTGGTACACTCAATATATATATGTGCGTATATTTTTGCCATATGTTTTCAATTTTAGTTCAACAAAACAGATGTAAACAGGCAAATAAATTCTAAAAAATATTTATTGATTTATCTAAACCGGCACCATAGACGAATTTGAAATATAAATTTGCATGTTGATTTTTAATATTCTTCCCCCTAAAAAAAGTGTAGAATTATCACTGTTAGACATCCAGATATGGTTTTAACGTATATTGAGATCAATGGATTTTTATGTGATGGAGGCGATGCTGTTTGCAGAGTTTCAGAAACATTGCTCACAAAGTGATGAATTTGAGATTTTATGATGAGCAAAAATTTAACACAATTTTATATGTCTGAAATAGATGTATTGACAGGGATCAATTTTTAAATTAAATTTAATTTTTAATTTAAATTTAAAATTAAATATCATTCACAAATTCTTATTCGGGAGGAACAGTTTTTTTAAAGCTAAATTATTTGTAATTACTCTAAACATTATTAAAGTAGAAAGTTGATTTTGACATATTACATAAAATTCCAATAATTTTCTTCAACATTGTAATATGAATACTTAAAAATTTATAACTTTAATCTAAATTGAATGAATGCAATTTAAAATAGAAAATACTTTCGAACAATGGCACTAGCTTAAACATATGCTCTTCAATTTCCAATGGTATTTGAACTGCAAACTACACTCACATTTCAGCCAGTCTTCTTCAATGGAAAATAGTGAACAAATTTATAGCTTTTTGAACACTTTTGTTCTGTGAAATGTTTTGTGCTATTTTGCCATAACTCATTACGTGTGGAATTATATTTCATGCAAGCCACCTGATCTTGGTAAGGAATAAAAATGTCTTAACATTAATGTAAACCAAAAATGAAAATTGAGCGCTTATCGGCATAACGATTTATGCTCTTTTAAACATGCTTTTGTGTTCAGTGGCCTGTGTATCTTCGAGGTAACATATGCCAGACGTAATGAACAAATAATAGAAAATCGGCGGGCTTAATGCAAAAAAAAAAAAAAACAATAAAACTTTTTTGACGCATACATTGAATTTTTTTGCAACAACATTTTCTTAACTTGTTTTGGGTGGAACTAAGCAGACAAAATAAAATGGCGCAACATTGTGTATAAAAAGCGACATTAAAGAGGAAATTTTTAAATTGTTAAACGAGATTGTTATCTTCTTCTACGGTTGAAATCGCCGACCTTCAAATTAATTTATATATATATATAATTTTTAATATATAATATTCTTTTTATTACATGGATAAATTTAAGTTCGGTAGTAATAAATTCGCATCTTTAACGAACTCTGTTGGAATCCATTCCATAATATATTTGCAGAATATTGTAACTCAACAACGTCCATTTTTTTGGATTTGAAACAAAAACAATCTTTGTAAAGTTAAGTTCAAAATATCTGAAATATTTTTGTTGATTATTTTGAAGTAAAATGTCACAGATTTTGATTCAAATATACCTATAGAATTTATTCACGAAAATAATTTTAAACACGTTTGCTAAATATATATTGAGAATTTTTGTTCCAAAGGATTCTTTTGGATCACTTTTGCTCGCCGGTTTTCCACTAAAATGAGCATTTTTAGTAATTCTTAAGATAGCTAGAAAAAGATCCTTTAGAATTTGGAATAAAAGTTCTAAATAAATAATTCATTAAATTTCACTGCGGGCATGTAATCACAATAAGTATATCTGTTTAAACCCGAACTAAAGGAATCAGAGTTTGACCTGAAAATTTATTCCCCACTCGTAGATTTGTAATATAATATCTCTTGTCACTCTCTTATATGAAATATGTACCTGTTGTCACTGTCTTGTAATATCTCTTGCCAAAAGCTTTCTCTCGCATTATAGCAGGGAGAATTGCTTTAAAACTTACAAGGCCTATTACAATTTATTCTTAACTTATTCTCATCCAAACTTAGTCAAATAAAGTTGTGCTTCTCATTGTGGAGAACACCTCTAGGAAAACCATGTTGAAACCCCCGAATTGTTTTATTCTATCAGAAATAAGATAAATATCCCCACTATTGCAGCACAAGCAATACCCCCTACTAATAAATATTTGTTTTTTCCCTCAATTTAATCCTTTGGGAGAATATCGGTCGCATAACCATCCTCCCACACACAAGAGCCTTATCATATGTAAAAAAATTCTGCAAATTTAATTGAATACCTTGAGTAGAATTGTTCAAATTTTCCGAACTTATAAGATAAATGTAGAACTACCCAACGGGGAAACATCCACTCTCAAAGTGGAAAATCCGACAGAATTATAGAGCATTTTATAAGTAATTAAGCTGCTACAGTCTACTACATATGACCAGAGGAGATCACAACATTTGATGAGTCGACAATTTGTTATTTGCGTAGATTGTTCCAATCGGGTTGGTATAAATATTACATACCGGGTATTTGAAAAAATGAAAAATAGGCAAATTATTAAACATTTCCGCGAAAAGAGGTCTGCGATCTTTAATATGTTAAAAAAAATACCAGCAATTGGTCAATAAAACAGAAAATTTTTGTTATTTATTCGTATTTCATTTCATATTTTATTTATTTTAAGCCTATAGAAAAAGATTTTCTTATAGACTAACAATGGCAAAACAGTAATATTTTATATTATACATATATATAAAATTTATAAACAATTTAAAATGGAATTATTTAATCTTACAAATCTATTAAGATATAATCGAAACAAATATTAAGATGAGTCAAGCTCTATAAGTTGATTGGAATCTTGGTTCAATGCATATTCATTAATTTCATTAAGAATGTAAAATCCACTGTTCAGATCATTGTTTTTTGCATAAGAAGTTAAGTGAAGAGGTGTGTCAAAAATATGTGTTCGCCGGAGAGACTTAGGAGGAACGTAAAATGGAATCTGTGCCGAGATTAGAATAGTCGCTGTAACCACTGATTATATTAAAAATAAATAACGCTCTCTGGAAGTTACGACGGTATTCTAATGTCTGTAGCCCAAGTAATAAGCATTTTAAATTGTACGTTGGGAGAGGTTCTTCAAATCTAAATGAAGAAAGAGCAAACAAAAATACGCTGCATACATACGTTCAATACGTGTAATATGAATACTGGAATGAGGACACCAAATAATAGCGGCATATTCAAACTTAGGTCCAACATATGATGTAAACATGATTTTAAATATATTGAGGCCAGAAAATTCTGAACAATTCATTTTAATGTACTTAAGAACTTTATACGCCTTGGCAATAACATAATGAACGTGCGAAATAAATGTCAAAGCGAAATCGAATAGAACACCTAGCAAACCGATTTCAGAGAAAAATTACCAATTTGAAACACTGCATGAATCGGATTTCTGCATCGCAAAAGGAAACATGAATACACTTATCCGTGTTCAATGAAAGCTTATTTAAAAGTCACCAATTATTAAGACTGTCTATGTCTTTTTCAAATTTCAAATTTATTGTACTGTCTTTATACTGTCAAAGTAGGCCCTTTCTGGAATTGTGTACTTCCACAAACAAATAATCCAAGGATCTAAATATTATCTGATAAAGATTTCAGTTATCGCCGCAACATCCTCTTTATGTATTCCACCGAATAAAACTAACAGTTTCGATATGGTGGTTTGAGTTTCAGAAAGAAAGGAAACTCACCTAATTCCATGGCAGTCGAACAAGGGGTTGTACGATGATAGTTATTAAATTGGTGGGCAGAAATTCATTCTGTGGGATGATTCGTTAGAAAATTCTGTGAGTTTGTTTGCAAATCTTTTTTGACAAATTTGCTCTCTCAAACGATCCTTAGCATCCTGATAATATACTTTATTTATATTGATCTGATCTGATCTTCCAGTCAGAATTGCAAGTGCACAACCCACTGATAATCAAAGAGAAAATTGAACACTTTCTTGATTTTTGATGGATTTTAGCCATTGTTTAGCCCCAGCATTCTCCTACAATTTTTGCGCTATTAAATTTGTGTACTAGTTGAGAGGCACCGTGTTACATATCCAACCAGCCTTGAAAAATGGTACGGATTTAATTGTGAGACACAGGATCTTCAGCTCCTATCTTTCTCAAATTTAAATGATGATTTTCAGTTTCTATTTTCTTCACTTCATCAATATTAGTTTCAGTTGAAGACATTGATTTTCAACGTGAGCGGGGAGAATATTTTACCACATCTTGACAGCTTTGAAATGCACTGTACCACTCACACACAAGTATTTTTGATAAAGTCGACTCATTCTGTCTTTTGCAATTTCGGTTTATTTTCCATGCAATGTTGTACACACATTATTTGTTCCAATGAATGTAAACGAGATAGTTGTGTCGACTAAACGATAAAGAAAATTCGGGTAATCACTATAAGCGGGCTATTTAAACCACCAATTACCAGTACTTTTTTTTGCGCAGTTCAAGCTAATTTGTCTCCATTATTTAAAAATTTTAAAATATAATATTAGGAAACAAAATCCCTGCTAAAGTTGTATTCAAAATGGCGAATAATAGTATTCAAACAAGTCATAAATTAGAAAACATCCACATAAAATCAATGTTGTTGGTTTCTAAATATGTCAAGGGATAAACTGTTTACTGTTCATATCATTGTAGAATTCAATATGCTAACTAAAACCTTTTCGTTTATTATTCACAACAGCTAGAAAAAATATGTCATTCTCCAGGAAATGTCTCAGTTATTTTATTGGTCTCCGCCTACTGTGTTTTTAATTCCTTTTCAATAATGTGATTGAAAATGT
The DNA here is from genome assembly GCA_019455685.1 of Philornis downsi. Classification (NCBI taxonomy): domain Eukaryota; kingdom Metazoa; phylum Arthropoda; class Insecta; order Diptera; family Muscidae; genus Philornis; species Philornis downsi. The sequence goes on from JAHXMU010020560.1 coordinate 14,594, forward strand.
ACTATTCTTAAAAAATCAGAATTAAGACCATAGTTTTTATACAACTTACGATATTCGTGGGCAAAAATGATGTAGTTGCTGAAAACACCTACTACCAGAAGGGTTAAGATAATGATTATGCTGACATTCTACTCCTAAAACATAATTCGTAGTATGATTATGTTTATAAAAGGTGAAGAACGTTACATATTACTTAGCTTTAAAATTTGTAGTAGTAAAAAATGCAGAAACTTCTTCGAATATTCTTGGCAAATTCTGTAGCGTATTGCCTCTGCCGGAATATACGTTTTATTTTTTGAGCAGTTTACATTTCGTATTTACCTTTGTCCCCCAACTGTTACGCTTATTTAGATCTTCATCGTGGGCCGTTTCTATTATCATCGCTTCATTTATAATTCTTTGTTGGTTTTTACAATGTTAACATAAATTTGCATTGAAAAAATGACCAGCAAACTAAAGAAAAGGCAATAAAAAATAATTTCTCTCTTATTTTTTTTTTGTCCGAGATTTGTTTACAATTCATGTTTTACGGCAACTTCCGTTGCCGCGAAGTACTGACAGCACTAAACGTATACATGTCATTTCCGATTTAAGCTATGAAGGCAGGCAATTCGGGCTATTTGTCTGGTATTTAAGCAATGTGTTATTGTAAAGAAATGTTGGGAGGGGCTGAAAGGAAGATGGGTGAAACAGCTTTTGGGATTTATTTTGTTTTAAATTTATTATTTTTTCTATTTTTGAATTTCTTTTTAATACTGAGAACAAATATTTTCGTATGTAGTGTTGGTAAGAATGCGTGAAGTGTGAAGCTGCATTTTATTTTCTGAAAATCACTAGTCATTTGGTTCCATTATAAGTTATTAAATACTAGTATGTACAAATATTACTGGAGTTAATATAGTTATATAGTTGCATAGTTACATAATTACATATTTAAATGGTTATATATTTATATATTTGCATAGTCACGTAGTTACATAGTCACATGGTTACATAGTTACATAGTAACATAGTCACGTAGTTACATAGTTACATGGTTACATAGTTACATAATTACATGTTTACATACTTACATAGTTTTATAGTTACATATTTACATAGTTACATAGTTACATATTTGCATAGTCACATAGTTACATAGTTACATATTTACATAGTCACATAGTTACATAGGTACCTAGTTACATAGTTACTTGGTTACATAGTTACATAGTTATGTGGTTACATAGTTTCGCGTAGCATAAGACCAAATTACAAAATTGAAAGGCCTTGACGATTTTGAGTTGAAGTTTCATTTTAAATTCCATTTTTATGATTCATTCCACTTTCTTGTTGGAAAGATTTGTTGATAAGGTACTGATGTTTGATGCCTACACCTAGAATGCGGAGCTGGTATGATTAGGAGGATATCAGCAAAATTGAGCTTTGCCACTAACGAAACACAACTTGCCCTGTCTTAATTCGATTTTTAAGCCTGTACTCTGAGACATTGAGCGAAATATATCGAACTACAATATTGCATTACAAATTTGTTGAATGGAAGTACTTTTATAATTTAGTTTTGCATAAACTGAATATATATCTGTGCTTACAAGAAAAAACAACTATAGGTTGAATTCCGGTTTAGTTTTGGTTATTATTGTTCTTATTTAGGAAGACATTTAAGCCTAATCCAAATTTAAAAATTCCGTATAGTTCACGAGTTATAGCCATTTTTCAAGACAGTGGTTTTTGGGATATTTCATAATATCTCTAAATATCGAAGTAAACGAGAATATGTCTTTTATTATTATATCGGACATCATAAAAATGGATGTTGTCGTCTAAGCATCGTTTCAAAATTCCGTGTTTTTCAATGTTATATTATAGCTGTTTTTTGCAAAATACTTAACAAGTCAATCTTACAAAATCTATGTTAAATCGGTTTTCCTTGTAGACACTGATGTCGTCGTTACATCGGACGTCGCTTAGGAAAACTTTTGCTAGAGCTCGGAAGAAAAATGTTTATTATTATATCGGGGACCGCTAGTAGATTGAGGTAACCATCAAGCCCCGTTGATCGCGCTTTTTACAGGCGAGAAATCAGTCCGGATTATTTGATTAACCAGTTCAACATATTGAAGCTGAAATAGTTGAAATTTGATTACAGAAAAATAACGTTAAATCCCAAAATTATGGAGGTAAGCAAAATCCATGCATAGAGAAAGTATAAAACTTACAATTGCTATCGAAAAGCTAACTATTATTCAAAATATTTTAAAAACAATTTGTTTTTTTTTACAAACATAATTAGATGGCAATTAGCATACAATTTTAGATCCATTATGTGTTGTTCGTAAAAAATAGTATCCAGTGCTTCAGTCTTTCCACCCCTCCTATATGCCACAGGAAATGCTTCATCCTCTTTTACGCAGTCTGTTAAGTTCATTGGGTTCATCTACAACATTTTGTGATGATCCGTTTTAACTAGTTCACATATCACGATCCAACGTACAAAATCGCCAAACGCAGCTTAAAGACCTCATGGTTCTTCCTGTGCCTTCAAGTTCCATTATAAATGTTAGCTTTATATATTTTACGGAGGGTTAATCCTCCTGAAAATTTCTTGAACTCTCTATCGTAATATTCATAGTAGCATTGCTAGCAATTTTCTTCTCCTAATTTGCAAATTGAAATACTAAACTTCTACGGCGGTCTTGAAGTAACCAAAATCATTCACCGCTGTAAGTCATAGTTAAGTTCAGTCAATGTTGTTGCTGTCTCCGAAAAGAGCAACATCTCAACTCTCGACGAGGTCACAGTAACACCATGTCATTTGAAGCGTGAGCACTATCGTTAGTTTGAGGTAAAATGGCTTAGCAAAGATTTCGCCACCTTTTGCTGATCAATACTTTATAAGGGGGCAGTATAACCCTACAAAAACCTATGTGATTCACTCTAATTTTAAACTAATTTTAAACACAGTCATGGCCGCATTGAACTATCGAAGGTAAATTTGTAGTCTAAAAAGCTGTATGTAATGATCTGTTTATCTTGGCTCTTCTCCAGGATTTGGCACATTGTCTGGTCAGTTGTGGGTTCACTAGTTTTAAAACTAAATGGTTATAGACTTTTACATATAATACTATATGAGTTCTTACAAGCAATGGGTAAACGGCGACTGTTGTTAGCTGCTTTGATGAAGCCAGGACGTAGGCTCTTACAATACAGCATTCACTCATTGAATCAAACTGCGTTTAAAAGAAGATGCTAAATTTCAGCTTATCGCTTCAATCTTACTTACTGTTCTCAGGTACTACAGGGTGGCATAAAATTATCGAATTTTTTCAATTTTTTTTTTAAATACAGTAAATTTATGGGAAATATTTTTAGATTAGTTATTAAAAATGATATCCCGCAAGTGGTGGCCATTTTCTGCTTCGCACAAATGTGCTCTTTCCAACACATTTTCCATGATCTTTCGCAAAATTTCCGGTGTTATGTTGTTAATTTCGTCTCGAATATTGGATTTTAATTCGTCAATAGTCCTGGGCTTATTAACATAAACTTTCCCTTTTAAATAACCCCAAAGGAAAAAGTCTGGAGCGGTTAAATCCGGGGAACGCGGAGGCCAATTAAAATTGCTTGTACGCGAAATTATTCTTTCACCAAATATATCGCGTAAAAGAGCCATTGTGGCCCTCGCAGTGTGCGCTGTGGCTCCATCCTGTTGGAACCATATTTGCGGATGGTTTTCCACGGCTGGCCTTACAAAATTTTCCAACATGGCCCGATATCAATCAGCATTGATATCAATCATTTTCAAAAAATACGGGCCAATGATCCTTTCTGAAGAAACACCGCACCAAACAGTATACTTAACTGGGTGTAATTGTCGTTGATGAAATACTCTCGGGTTTTCCGTAGCCCATATCCTACAGTTTTGCTTGTTAACGAACCCATTTAATTGGAAATGGGCTTCGTCACTCATAACTAAGTTATGAATAAAATTAGGATTCTCTTGTGCTTTTTGCTGGAAATAAATTGCATAGTCAAGTCGTTGCTGGTAATCTGTCGGTTTCAATTCTTGGACAATTTGAATTTTGTATAGAAACATTCTTATGCTATGCAAAATTCGCTGCAGCGACCCTCTTGAAATGCCAAGTTGTGTCGAACGTCTCCTGGTTGATGTTTGTGGATCCTCTTGAATACTCTCCTGTACCACTTGAATATTGTCAACCGTGTGCACCGTTCGTCGTCTGCCAAAAAAAGGAAGGTTCCTTACTGCTCCTTGTTCTCGAAAATTTGCAACAAGACGGTTTATTGTTGACTGAGAGGGTGCAACCCGCACATTAAATTGACGACGGTATGCACGCTGAGTCAACACAATGGACCGTTGATTTACAAAGTAAATTTCAACGATTTGGGCACGTTGTTCAGTTGTGTATTGCTCCATTATAAATTCTACAAGTCTTCTTTACAAAATACTGAAAGAAAAGAAAAAAAAGTTATAATAAAAAAGTTATAAGGAATTCACACCACTTCGTTCATTCTGGGCCACTCTGTAGTATGTAATTCTGACTCCACTTTTGCTAGGTGTTGGGTATCATCCATAATTTACGAGATTTATTTGTTTTATTTTCGGTACTAGAATTTTTTTTTTGCATAATTGTAGCACATTCAGCATATTTATGGCCGCATTTTCATCGCTGGCATCCACTTACCATATCCATTTCCTCATTATTTTTTATTGCTCTCATCTGTTCGATGTAATGAAGGTAGTCAAAAGTTCTTATACAACGCATGGGGATGAAAATAGAGAATGTGCAGGGAATCTTCGTGGCCAAAAGTGCTGTAGGCCCGAATTCATAAATTCACTGTCAGTCATACAAATTTATATTGTAAGCGCAGGATTTTTTGCAAGTATCCAACGTCATCTGCAGAAGGATCCACTGATCTGTCGCTAAGGGATTCTCACCATTCTTCTAAGTAGCGAAGCCATTGAGACAAAAACTTATTGTACAGCTCTACTGCTTTGAAATTTCTTTAAACTTAATATACTCGTCCAATAAATTGTATTTGTTTTACTTATGCATATAAAATCGTCCGCCTCCCAATAGTCCCACTAAACGACGCAGTTGTGCTGCCTCTGATAACCCTTCTGAAATCACCGCGGTCAGCGTTTGCAGCTTTACTTAAACCTCTTCGTAAATTAGGCGCTGTTGATGCTATATTTTCTTAAGTAAATCTTTAACAATATCGATAAAATCTAATAAATCCTTGTTAAAACACCACCCTACTCATTCTACACTTTGGCGTTGTTTGCGTTAAGCTCTCATATCTTTTGTATTGCATTTCGTGCCATGATAATGTTGAATTATTTAAAAGCAACGCGAAAGCGATAATAAATGACTATTTACTTTAAGAGTCTTTACACTTTATGTGCGGGTAAAAATTAAGTTGGCAGTGTTAAGGAAAATATAAGCAAAAGGGCTTATAGGTAGCTAAATTGATATATTAACATAGATCAAATACAGCGTTATGGTTGATATGCAAATTTATTAATAATTAGAAACCTTACATGATGGATTGGTAAATGAAGCGTTTGTTGTTGGTTAAACATAAATCATTCCATTGTGGAACTATTTATAATGACACGAACGATTGCACTTTTTCATTTATATTGAGTATGGCCATATAATATCTCATAATTCTTTTGAAATAATTCAAATTAGTGATGCGTAGAAATTACATTGGTTATACTGCACTTCTTCAAAGGCTTGGCAATTATATTCAAATAAAAACCAGAAATAAATGGCCAGTAAATATCCACCCATATATTTTCATAGAAATTGGAATAAAAACCCTGAAATTTCCAATAAAACTTCAACAAATGATCTGATTTGTTTAAAACGAACGTAATTGTATGTAATAAACATTAAATGATAATTAGATTCTCATGGCAATTTTTGTAATTCAAGTAAAATGCTCATCAGTATAGATACCGATCTCTTTTTCTGTGGAAAATTAATTGTAGAGTTAAATTAATTACAAACTCTTAGGAACTGAAATAAACTGCTTATCGATTTAAAGTATGGTAGTTTTTTTCCAATTAAATCGAATTATTTTAATTAAATTGTCAAAGGCACAACTATAAATATTATACCCCATGCTATAAAAATGCCTGAAATAATCAAATAAATTTGTCATTGTACGGGCTGCCATTTGCGTTTTGAGAAAAACAAATATAATAAATATATTACAGGAAACGCCTCCATAGCTTTTCACACTTTTGTATGCTTTGAACTAGCATTTAAAACTGTTGTTTTTTTTTCACTTCGAATGCAAATGCAATCCCAAAGCAACCGCATTCAATTTTGAGGGTTTTTGGTATGCATATTCTATTAAAATTTATTACGGGAAAATTGTATCTTTGAAGTCTGATTTATATGACCTTTAAGGCAGATATTATAATGTGTAGAGCAATGATAACTCAGTTTGAGGAGTGTAATGTAGAGCATAACAGCTCAAGGCATACCTTTTATTTTCTGCTCAAGAGGAACGGATTTTCCAAATAGGGTGAATTGATATCAATACTTTTTTGCGATCATGTTATTTTGCTGGCGTCTGTGAAATCAGTTTTATTAATGCCACATTTTTGTGGAAAAGTTTACTGAAATGAGTATTCGCTGGTACAAACGTTGCTTGCTTTATGCCCATTTTAAGTCGATCTAATTCGAGACGATAAATTTGGTAAATAATCTGTCAAAATTTGTACATCAAAGTAATGCCAAATTGGTTGGAAACATCGACCAGAGAGTGGTTCTCCTGAACCCGAGGCGTCAATTCTGGACCTCTACGAATTTGCGTCGAGACTTAGATTTGCCCCCGTATAAGATCCAAATAACCCAGGAGTTCAAAGTTAATGGCCATAGAAGACGGGGTTTGTTCATTGTCTGGGCTTCGAACGTAAAGAAGAGAACGAAACGTAAAACGATGAGGTGCTTTTTTAGCTGAATGGTATGCTAACGAATAGAGTTGCCGTATATGGGACGGCATCAACTCAAAAGAGGTTCAACAGATGACAATGCATCTGCAGAAAACCACTACTTTAGTGCTGATTTTGCGCTGGCAATGCCAGAGGTCTATATTTATTCGAAAACGGTATTAAAGAGACCACCACCGTTAACGGCGACCATTACAGATCAATTGTAACCAACTGCTTTTGGCCCAAATTAAACGATAAAGATATAGACGATTTCTGGTTTCAGTACACGGCCGCAAAGCGAACGTCGCAATGGATACTGGCTGTAAACGATTTGAGGGTACACTTAGCGTGCAAGTGACGTGGGAGATAATGCGATATGGCGCTGCAAGGCCTTTTAATGT
>JAHXMU010020577.1:0-10952 GCA_019455685.1 Philornis downsi
ATAATGTGTGCGTTGGATTGTGTGTAATAGTTGTGTGAGTGTGTGTGAGTAGTGTGTAAAGTTTCATGGTGAGTGCTTTGCGCTTTGCAGCAGTGGCTCCTAGGTGAGAGTGTGTGAGTGTGCGATTCCGGTAGAAGTAAAAAAGCCACCAGCAGCACTTGGTGTCAGCATTGTCGGTATATCGTACAGCATTCGTGTGCGGCGTTTCACTGCTACTTGTCGTCGTATGGAATACAGCTCCGTGGTAATATTTCAACTAGAAGAAGCAAAACAAGGCATGCCTAATAAAAAGTAAAGTGTCTGTGTGTTTTTCTTTCATTTTATGCCTTTTTTCCTCTTCCTCGTTGTGTTGAGCGCGTGTGTCTGTGAGTGCGAGCGTGTGTGAGTGGTGTTGTGTCTTTGTGCGTGGATTCGTATAATAACGAAAAGATTGTGAAGACGAGAAAACACACTCACCACGGGCTGGAAAAGAAGAGGAAGGCACACCAAAATGAAATAGTGCTTGTTAGTTAGTGCGGTGTTACGTGAGTGTGTCCGTGTATGTGTGTGCAAGCGAGATGATGATGATCATGATGAGGTTTGTGTTGTGTTTGTGCATGTCTTCTCTTCTGTGTGATGGCATTTGAACTGGAAAACCCGAGTCAAGAAATGTTAAAACAAACACACACATACAAAAGATGTTGTTGATGACGACGACGATTACGACAACGAAGTTGTTTGTGATGATGATGATGATGGCAATGCCGCTGAATATGGGGAATATGATGATGATGATGTTGTTGAATTCTATGGTGATAATGATGTTGATGGGGATGGCGATGACGATGGCGACGGCAGCGACACCAGCACCAGCGACAACGACAACAACGAAGAAGACAAGTAAGAAATAGTTCGATGTGCAGCAGTGGAACAGTTTACTTTTGTTTTTCCGCGTGCTCGCACACGCGTTTATAAACGGAATACGGAAATAACAAAAATACAACATATACAATACTCCATAATAAAATACTATCACATATATACAATTACATACGGCAACATTTTTGTTTTCCATCAAAACGAAAAATAAAAAAATCGAAAAATAAAAAGTTTTAACAAATCAATTTAAAAGTTATGCCAAATAATAATAATTAAGACTTAACAGAAAGTTGTAAGAAATTCAGTCGGAAGAGAAAATTTCCGAAGATAACACATCTAGACCACATTATCCATCTACCAGTTGCAAAAACAAGCAAGAGAAGACCCTATTTTGGGCTATTTAATTTTCGCCATTATCACCGAGAGGTTGTGGTGGTTATCTCTATATCCAATTATAAATATGTGAGTGTTACACGATTTAAGTTTTGCAATGCCAATGCAATCTCCTGCCTTGGTTATTGGCCATTTTTAAGTTGACGTTGATGACGGCAACGGTAATGACGGTGACGGTGACAGTGATGATGATGTTGACGATGGCGGTGTTAGTGGTGGTCTCCTATGCTGCAATTGTCGCATGCACGGCAGTAGATGTGTCAACGAATTGAGTTTAAGTGTCATTTGTGGTATGTGCGTGAGTGGGTACGTCTGTGTGAGTGCATGTGTCTGATGTGCAAATGAGTGCAAATGTATGGAAACAGTGCAAGCAACAACAACAATCAACCGACAAAAATCGCAAAAATAATGTATGTTTCTGGAGTATTCCGGGCTGTCTTCTTGTGTTCATTGCATAAACGTAATAAAGTTTAATTATTTAACGCAAAAACAAACAAACGACATAGAAAAGAAACAGGGGAAAGCGACAACAATAATAACAACGTTAAAAAAACACCCACAAAGTGAAAAGAGCAATAAACGCAAAACAAGCAATTGCAATTCATTCTTAACCTCATTCATGAAAAGAAGAGTGTCGTTTTAGAAGAGGAAGAGAAAGATAATGTACGACGATGTGATTTCCTTTTTGTGTCTTTTTAAAGTTTTCGCCATAAAAAAATACATATTTGTTTAGTTATCTATTTTCAACAGTTTTTCTTCCCTCTATTTGTGCTAAAACTACCAAAATGACGAAAAAAATAGCCAAGTCTTGGCATAAAGTTCAAGAAGACTTCAGATGTCATTAAAACTATATTAAATCATCGTTATGTGCAATTGCATGTTACTTCAAGTTTCTACCAACAAATGGTGTGTATTCTGATAATACTCAATGTACGTAGTTATATAAGACATTAAGAGATGTGCACAGTAGTAGGACGAAAAAATGCCTAAAAGTATGCAGCATAATGAAAAGTATGTAAATTCAGGATCTAATACAATATGTATGTGATAAAATAGTACAGAAACAAAATAAAGCAATTTAATTGAAGACGGCGAAAATTATATTCTAATCGCCAAGTATGTACGGAAAGAAAATAAAATAATAGTATTTGAAAAGAAAACAAAAACACAACAGGATTCGTTGAAATTGAACGGATTCGTTATGTGAGCTTTGTTGCATAGAGTTTTTATAAAACGCAAACTCGGCAACCAAAGATTTACCATATCTCTTGTATGCCGAAGGAAAGTCCTACATATTCTATAGTATATGATTCTTTAATAACAACAAATAAAGGAAATATTCCTTTACCAAAAGATGTAAATGATTAGTTATCATTTTTATGTGAGAGCTTAAAGTACACGCAATTATGTTGTGATTCAAGACTGAAATGGTCGCACCGTATAAGTAGATACCTTAAGGAAGCTTAGTGGTCGATTGTCTAAGTTGTTGCTTAATATAATTACTATTATTATTTTCCGGTATTATTTACAGTTTAAGGGGTATTTCAAAACAATATCGAATGTCTTTAGATATAACTGTGAGCCTTCATAAAATACTGATAAAAGATGAACACAAACTGTATATTTCCTTATTAATTAATAAATATTATAGAAATATATTAATAGAAATATTAATAGAAATTTTCTTTTGATACCGAGGAAATACAAATAGATTCTGAAAGTTGGTATCTAATATTGAACAAGACAAATGAAAATGCGATTTTCCGCATGGCATTAGTATCTGCATAAATTGGAGATTTCCATATTAACCACAAAATATCAACATCGTTAAACAATTTTCATTTAATATTAGGAAAATATCAGTCCTTTTTATTTAATATTAAGCCTTATTCAGTAGAATTTATTGAAGGTTTACGTTCCACAAATTGAAGGTCTACGTTCTTCAAAGCTTCAATAAATTATTATAGACATGAGCTTAAATCTATTTAAAATACCATATAAATTTTCTTCTTCTTAGGGGGCGATTGGAATAGACATCCCTATCTATTTTACCGCCCGTAAAAAATAATTCCAAGCGCTTCGATCTTTTGCGCTTCCCCTCCAAATCAATAAGGAAATAAAGAAATTTTGTTTCTGATAAGTATTGAAAAAAAATAACGCAACTAGAATCCTACATTGAATTGATAGTTTGCTTTGAGAATTCGAAACTGGAACCTAACGTAGTTTCGCTTCTTGGCAGAGAAATAGGCCTTTCATCAAATTTTGAAAGATTAACGCTTCTAATAGTTTATTTTTTTTTAATTCACTACTCCGAGCTGCCAGAAACATTCATACCGATTTGAAAATTTTGTTTGCTTTTCGAACTGAAAATTTTCAAATAAATTACAAACAAAACGTTTCAGATACTGTATCACAGTCAAAATTGTTTCTCATTTTTCATGGGATCAAAATCTAAATTGTGTATAACTTTGAAATTGTGTATAATTTTGAATTAGATGTCAGAAACTGAAACAAAAACTATTTTCGATTATAATTTCGTTACGGTGACGGCTTTTGACTTATATTGAGAGTTTGTGTCTAATATTGGAAATTTTCCGAATAACATTGAGAAAGAATAACTGGCGTTAGTGTCATCACAAATTGTGGGTTTTCATACTAATTAAAAATACAATAATAACAAGTTGATAATTTTCTTTTAATCTTGAGAAAATATCAATTGATATTGAAAATTTGTATCTAATGTTTAAGCTCTTGAAAATACGATGCTCAATATGATATTTAGAAAAGAATATTGACACTGCGATATTTAAAAAAAAAATCTGAAAAAAATTTCAATTTTCTGTTTTCTATTCAGTTAATTTGTATTTAATGTTGAGGAAGTTTCCTGTGAGTTTTCCTACTCTATTCAAAAATGAAGTAAATGGTATTGGCATCACCGCAAGTTATACATTTCAATAGTGAAAGAAAAACTAAAAAGATCAGCAAATAATTTTAATTTTGTATGGATGAAATATTGAGAAAAAAATCAACTGAGAATCGAGAAAATGATGGTGGTATTGATATTGACTTCAACATGAATTTACCAATTTTACTAAAATTGCGAAACTTAAAGTTAAGAATTGTCTGTTTCTGAAAAAAAACCGATACATTTAAGAATTTCTGTTCGACATTTTCTCCATATATAATTGGAAACTGAATTTATATGTGCTCTTTCCCCAATATTGTATAAAATGTATTAACATATTAATATAATAATCAGGGGTCGTCATCGAAACGAAATTAAATTCGAAAATATTTTGGATTTGCTTCAGTTTCTGGAATTCTGGCAACCGAATCAAAATTATGTTAAGTTTTGTTTCTGTTTCATTCAAGTAAAACAAACTTACAGTTTTGATTTTGATTTGTACACCCAGAACGAAATTAAAGACAACTTTACTTCTGATCTAGTTCATGAACTCTTTTCTTTATATTTCATTTCATTCAAAATTTGTAATAAGAAAAAAAAAACAAGAAACATTTTTGGGTAGTTGTGAATATTTTTGAGAACCTGATATTATATTTTTAGAAACTAAATTATTTCACAATTTGGCACCAAGAAACGAATCTATACATTTGATTTCAGTTCTTAGTCAGACCAAGAAATGAAATTATTGCATAAAAGTATGTATTCGTTTCAGTTTTCTAATAAAAATATCTGTTTCAATACGTTTCAGCAGCGAAACAAAATCCATGTAGGTTTTTAATTTCATTTTAGGTAAAAAACGAATATGAACTGAGTTGTCGTTTTAAAATATCAAAAACAAATTTCGAATGTACTTTAAGTAATTTTACAATATCAAAACCGAAATGAAGCTGAAGGTCTCTGATGTTAACAATTAAAGCTTATGTGGTTTACGTTTGGCGCTTTGGTAGGAAAATATTGAAAGTTACACTTTATTTATAGAAATTTCAAAGCTCAGTATTTATTGCTGTTTTTACGTCTTTCCATTTTCTTATTTCCCATTGAAAGAAATGGAAATTTGAGGTACACCGTCCACGATGTCACTAAAGCGAAATCTGTGTTTATTTGTCGTAAAAATAATAATGTTTTGTTAATTTTTTGCGATATATTTGTAGAATTCGGAAATTAATAAATTACACAAATGTGTAATTTCAAATTTTTACAAATAGTCAGTCGTTCGTTTCTGGAATGAAAATGATACGATTCGAGAACTCAATTTCTCTACCTATTTTGTGTTCCCTCGGAAAGTGATAAAAAACTTTTTTATTTACCCGGAATCCCGAGACTTGCCGGAAAATTTGACAACCTTCATTTTTGGAAACTTGATAAACTGCCATATTGCATAGGCAATCGTTCGAATGGAGTACAATTTGGGTTGAATAAAATTAGAATTGAAAACTAAAAAGGGTAGCATTTTCTACACGTTAGACAATTCCTCTGCCATGAGGAAATAAAGTAAATTTAAGTTTGTGCTAATTTGCGTGTCTAACAGATGATTTAAAATTTGTCATATCTACTCAGTCAGCGAAAATCGTTTGCGCCTGTAACATGTAACTTTTTCCTAGGAGATACAGCTTACAACTATTTCAAAAGTAGTAGGTATTGTTTTGAAATACCTTTTTGATATTTCGAAAACTACAATTATAAAATTTCTTCTGGGAAACGTTCAATTCATATTTTCTGAAAGTTTTTAAAATTGCAGAAAAGAGCAAGTAAAATTTTAAAATTCTATTATACATAAAATTATTATTAAAACTTTCCAAACTGTAAACAGAGATATATAAAAATTAAGTTTCGTAAATGAAGTTTCACAATTTTTATATAAGTTCGTAATTTTTTAAAATGTACATATGTTTTATTATAACATTTAAAGATTTTGAATCACTGTTTGTATTATTGAACTGAAAATTATATGATAGAAAATCGTTTTAAATTGAATAGAAATTTGTTCAGGTTAATTCAAAATGTCTGCAGAATAAAAAGTGCGAATAGTTGACTTTTAAAAGTCAAAGTGTGTATGAAAAATGTGTACTTCAAATTTATACTCTAACTGCTTTAACCAACTGGAAACTTTATCAAATTTCTAATAGCAATAGAGTATTCGTCGAGTATTTAAATATTTATTTTTTTAACCAAAAATAGACACAAGTAGTTTTATGAAATTCCGAAATGTGGTAATGAAAGCTTAATTAGCAAATTATCTAACCTATGAACGACAAAATTCAGTAGATAAACGCGAAAATTAATTAATTTGAAATTTTTATCTGCTGAAATTTGTCGTTAAAATGTGAGGAAATTCTATACGAAGAACTTTTTTCATGTAAAAATGATGCTACATAAGTTTTGTAATAAATCCAGAAATTATGAATATAAAATCTAATGGTGGTTTTTGTTTAGAAACATACTGGTATTTAAATTTTTGTGTAGAGTTGCAAAATATTTGGGGTTTTCGTCAACCCATGACCCACCAAAAACTATTATATATCTAAGGTTGATACGTGATATCTTTAGACTACATTTATTTTAAAAAAGGTTTTAATTTCACGGGTTTAGTATTACTTTATTTCCCGAAGATTCCGCACAAAACACCCTATAAAAATTCTTGTTTAATCGGGAAATGAAACTATTCAAATTTCCTGAATATACCGGTATGCATCCTCTAGTCACGATACACTATTGTGTGCTAACCAGATCAGACAGTTTAAGCCGATTATATAAGTGATCAAAATCAGTTTAGGTTATTGTCGTAGATCTGCTGAGAATAGCATTAACAGTTCAAAATCCACATCTAAACTATTTCGAGTGCTTGCTATAAATATCGTAAAAATTCAATTCAAACTCTTTTTTTTTTATTTTTTTGTACTTTATAATTCAAGCATTCTTTAAATAAAATGAATAAGCAGCCTTTACTATTATCGGACAGGATAGTTTAGTGTGTGTAATAAGAAATACATTAAAGTAATTCATACACAGAATATTCAAATTTGAGAATATTATTAGAGCAATTTCAATTTCAATATTCAATTTCATTAATTCTTTTTTCTATTATCAAATATGTAACAATAAGAAGCAATATGGAGTCTTTAAAATACATTGGAAAGACATTTGTTTATACCAGTACCAATTTTTTTTTTTTTTTGAACATTTTTTCATTAATCTAACATGGCAAATGGTCTGATTTTGCTTAAGGTATCAGTGATATGTCAGAATTAAATTCAAATGATATGTAAGATTTATCATCTTTCTCTAAATAGAAGTTTTTAAGTTTGCAAAAAAAAAAAATCAAAATGGTAATGTATTTATAGTTTATATTTCAGCGAGGATTTTAGGAAGGACTTTGAAATTCATTTGTTTTTAATAAAGGTTTGAATTCATGGTTTGAAATTCATTTGTCGCATTGATTGCATGAAAGCAGGCACTTTTTTAAAGTTTTAGCCACTGATGTAATATTCCTATACGTTTTAATAAAATTTTCTCTACATTTTCTTTTCAAATTGTGGTGACACTTTTTGTTTATTTATGAAGACGCATAACATGTTTTGACTAAGGGGAAAAAGTTATTTTATTTCTACGTAAATTTCCTTGGCAGAAACTTTATTTTGGTAGAATGTAATAAGTTTATTTGAAAATGCGATACTCTCTACCTTCCAACCACCTTGGCGTGTTTACATCCATAACTCAACTATGCGGATCTCGAACTTTGTTTGAAACGTAACTTATTTACTTAGCTGAAAAATGTATCCATCATTGCCGCATTTTCCCACAATAATTGCGTTGTCGTTTTCGTTTATTTCTGCAAATACATTTTCTAACATTATTTAAAATGTTAGAAAATATTAAGAAATTTCCACATTTTGGGAAGAAAATGCAAAATCTCAAGGTTCTGCATCAGTAAATGTCATTGTTAAAATTACAATTATTATATGGACAGAATTGAATTGAAATTGTTGTAACCGATACTTAGCATATTTTGGATTTTCTGTTTGCTTTTTTCTTCTGAGCTACATCTATTAAAACTTTCTTTCGTCCAAACTCAAATTACACTAGAGATTAGATTTTGTTTGTTAAATTTTTCTTCTTACAGTTTTAAATCTAATGATGTTCTTTTTCTAAAAAAAATGTTCGTGCTGTCAGAGTAACACTAAAAATGTTACCCTCTGAAAGACAAACGTTTTCTGGTTTAGAAGAGAAGCCAACAGAAGAAATAATATATTTTTCTTAATCTACGAATTTATATTCGATTGCCATTACAGAAGCTAAAGGAAACATTGACAATAAATACTACCTGTGGAAAAATGAGACCATTTTCTCTTTTCAGTTTTTGTGTAATGTTTAAACACTTTTAAATTAATCATTCAAAACAATAATAACTAAACCAAAAGGATAAAACGTTTTTATTTATTACAAGTTAAAAAATTAAATTTTTTGCATTATTAGAGGGTGCCATCTTCAGAAAACAACACAAAACCGTATGAAAGGCTAACAAGATCTGAAGAAATAAATAAAAGAAACGAATGTTTTAGGCAAAGGACAAAATTGTGCGCTTTCTGCCATCAAAAATAAATATCAAAGAAGGATGTTTCATTTAATACTAATTTCGGAATCATTGAAGGATTGTTTTGACAGTGTTTGGGCGTTGGCAGCGCACATAATTTTCCGGCAATGGAAAAATTGCCAAAATTTATTAAAAAAACAATTAATATTTCGTTTGTTTTGTAAATAAAATACAAACACAATTTTCCCCCATTTTCCACGTTTTAAATGTCTGCCTTATTAGACACTATTTTATGCATTTTCAATATCATAAAAACTGGCATTTTTCAAACAGTGGTCATTTCGCTTTCGTTCCATTTATCCAAGGCCCATTCATTTAGGCCATGAAAGAGATGTAGTGCGACTTGTATATTATTTCGTATTATTAATTAAATAGGATATGTAAGGATTATAAGACGATTTTGATACTCATGCTTGCATTGGGCAATGTTTTCAAGTTTCAGAACACGACCTATTTTCTTGTAAAATTAACTATAACTATAGGTCAGGAATTCATGTAATTTCTGGGTTTTTTAGATTATAATTTAGTTACGCTTTGACAATTTATTTTCTATGTGGAAGATAAATTCATTCTCATTTGTCCAGTTTATCCATTTTTCTATACAAATAGCATATAAGGGAATTAATTCTCTAATTAGAAAGATTTCGTAACAGAGCCAAAAGAATATTTTCAACATCACTTAATTTATTACAACATCAGTTGTTAGATTGCTACGTTTGATAAGGAAAACTGAAATATTTAGATTTATCTTAAAGATCATTATGACTGATCTTTCACATTTTCTTCAAAACTATTCACATTTTCTTGCATAACTAACATTTGAAAATATTAAATTATGTAATTCTTCTAGTACTTTTTACAGCAGGAATCTGGAATTCCTGCTCTTAAGTATTTCCGTATATGATTGTCCCAAAAATGTCTCACCTTTTTTCAGATATCTTTCGCTCATGTGGGGGAAAACGACGAAATTATTACAATATCATTAAAAATGTATCTTAGTAATTTAAGAGAAGATTTAAATTATAGATTATTAAAAAAATATATAATGCAAAATAAACGCAAAGCCCGAATTTTCAATACAATAAATTTCTAATTATAGGTAACTAAATATTTCGAAAATTTAAAACCCAAGTTTATAAAAATGGTTGTACGACAGATATTTCTTACTTATTAGGAATCCGCATTTCGAAGCAACATCATTAATATTAATAACTTTTAATTTTTCGTAGCTAATGGAAACATTTTGATTTTCAAAAATTTCCAATTGTTAGGTTAAGATGGGATCGATCGATAAAATTAAATATTGTGGAAACAAACGATGTTAGAATAAATTTGTAATAAGCAGATGACTCACAAGCACAATACTTTTTTTTAATTACAACATGAAATTAGATTGAACGGGACAGACTGTACTCGTACTTTAAATACCACTTGAATGAAATAAAAATTAAAATTTGCTCAATAATCATGTCTCCAAAAACACATTGCTTCTCAGTAAAAATTGAGTGCCAACCTTTCGGAATCTAGAAGCGGTTTAAATTGACAACGGCACAAATTCTAGCAATAACCTTCAAGCTGGACCGAATTTTCTGGCAAAAGGAGAGCATTCGAAAAAAAAATTTATGACGATTTTGTGATAAATTGTTTACATTTTTCTAGAAAATATGTGATTATCACTGTTTTGCATTTCGTGGAGGTTCTCTATAATAAATTTTATATAATTAGAAAATACTAGGATCCAGGAAATCAATTTGGAAACAGTTATGTTCGAGTAATGCTGACAATGTTTTAAGTGGGTATTTTCGAAAATTCCTCAATGTTTTCTCAAAAAGTATATGAATTTATCTGAAAATATTTAAAAAGTTCAATATCATTAGCATTGGTTTTGTATCCACGAAAGCTTTTTAAAATAATTTCTACGCAAGTGGGAAATGTTTGCATTCACATTTACAGAATCAATTTAGAATCAAATATTTTCTGTAGCAATAAAAATTGATTGCCTACATTTTGGAATGTAGAAGCGGTTTAAATCGACAGCGGGACAAATTCTATCAATAACCTTCAGTGCTTCTGAATGATGAAACATTGGTTATGTGACGAACTTGCGATAAGCTGGACCGAATTTATCTGAAAATATTTAAAAAG
>JAHXMU010020599.1:0-11232 GCA_019455685.1 Philornis downsi
ACCGATGAAGTCCAATATTTTCGATTAGAACTGGCTTTACTCTTTCAACTAATCCTCGTGACGGGACTTCATATGCGATAGGTCAAAGACTAATCCTGCAATTGTTGAAACACAAACTTGGGTCGCCCTTTTTAAAGCCAGCGAATAATACGCTTGATATCTAATCGTGGGCATTCGTTTAGTCAAATCGGCTATAAGAGTTAATACGTGCTCATTATGAGCTAATCGGCATCAGAATTAATAGCTCTTCCGTAGGTTATCGACATCGACGCCTTTGTTGTTCGTAAACCGCGGTATTGCTACTCTAAAAGATTTGTACATTACATTCTACAGCGTAGAAAAATGAATATAGTTATTCATATGATAAGCGTCTTCCAATACACTATTTTATTCGAGGATTCTGTATGAAAAATGTCTTCCTAGACGCATTTCTTCATGTAAATATTTCTTAGGAGGATCCTTCAGAACAAGGCCATTCAAGACCATTTTCCACACGACTCTTTCTAAAAACAGGGTTATCCATTTAGTGGCTTTAAAACCGTCGGTCTGGCAAGGCTTTCAGCTAAAGTGTTATTTATTTAGTGAAAGGTTCGCCATTTACGAATATGGATCGTTTAACAACCGACGAAGCGTAAAAATAATTAAAACTTATTACAAATGTGGTGATTCATACGCGGGTACTTTCGCGCATTACTGTGCAAGGAATTATCAAGATTATAAAGAAATTTGAAGAGATTGAAATCGTTACAGATATGGTTAGGCCTGTGCATCATCGTAATGCCGAAAATATCGCTTCTGTTAGCAAAAGTGTTGCGGATAATCCGAATTTATCGATCCCACGGTTTTCTCAGCAATTGAGCCTATTTTATGGCTCATCATGGCGTTTTATGCATTTGGAATTGCATCTCCATTCATATAGAGTTCAACTCACGCAACAATTGAAGCCGGCTGACCATTCACAACGCTGTATGCTACAGCAGCAAAGTTTTCTTCACTGATGAAGCTCATTTCTCACTCGATGATTACGTTAATAAGCAAAATTGCCGCCTTTGCATCCGGAGAAGTGACGGTTTGGTGCGCATTATATTTTAGAGGTGTCACTGAATCGCATTTTCCGAAAACTACCTCAAAAGGATCCACTGCTGCAAACAATCCAGAGGCGGCCTTTTAAATGACATTGTATTTGGTATATAATGGCAATGTTCAAGCATTACATGGAAAAGAAAGTTTCGTCGAAATTATAGCTTTACGTGCACTTCATTTAACTTAACTTTTGAAACCGAAAAATGGATAACCCGGCATCTTCTTTTTGTGTTCTGCAAAAAAAGACTAAAATAAAAAGCAAAATTGTAACTTTCTGAAGTTCTCCATTTAGGAAATGTAGAAGGTCAATTTGCATATGTAATACATTAAGGGGAGTGGCAATGCAAGCTGATTTTATTATTATTATCATATAAATGTGGTGCAATGACGAATATGGTGCAATTGAATTGAAAGTACAAATTTGGGAACATACATGTTGTATAAGGTAAGGTTGTATGGAAGATACCAGATACAACGTGGTCATTCCATCGATTTTTTTTTCAAATGTTGGCCAAGTAAGTGACATTAGATCACGATTTACGAATTATGCTGGAAAAAATGGAAATGGGAGGTACGAGAACGGGTGTGGCAACGTCTCTCATTTTCGTTCTTGGATATACGCATGATGGTCGACAAATTTGGTCGAATTGAGTTCAATAGATTGGAAGATGTGGAGGTAAGGTTTATGGTATAAATCGGACATTTGTTTGGGAGGTACAAGTAGGGGCGTGGTTAGTTGATCGATTTTTATCTGATATTGTAAAAAACTATAAGATAATGTAATGGATACTACAGCTGACTAATTAGAGATTACAGAGAGTTTTTTGAATTTCGAAAAATCTGCCAATTTGTATGGGAGGTACTAGTGTGGGTACTTAATTTAGTGCAACCGTTGGGAAGATATGAACCCAAAAAACTAATTTACTTACATCTCATGAATAAAACATTGAAGTTCACATTCAGTAAACTTACACGCACTCTATTTTTAGACCCACTCAACTGTAGTTTCAAGTTTAACGACGATTTTGAACGTCACACTTTGAGAAATGTTTACAAGACTTGTCGATTACTCGACTACTTGAAGTGTTCGTCAGACAACCCAAGGTGACCGTCGCACAAATAATGATAGGTAGTCGCATCGCAGATTGAATTCGCAATCGTGCGAATGGCTTACGTTTACTTACCATTGCGACTCGGTTGGTCGTTGGTTAAATCGATCATTTGTATGGAAGACGCCAGAAGATGGGTTGAGTTAATTGTTCGATATTTTTTTAATTTTACGTGGATTTTAAGCACTTTGATA
The DNA here is from genome assembly GCA_019455685.1 of Philornis downsi. Taxonomy (NCBI): domain Eukaryota; kingdom Metazoa; phylum Arthropoda; class Insecta; order Diptera; family Muscidae; genus Philornis; species Philornis downsi. The sequence continues at coordinate 2,387 of JAHXMU010020599.1, forward strand.
AAAAATACTTGGTACTTTAAACGCTTTATTCTGATTGTTAAATTTTTGCCACATTAAATGACATATAGCCTCATTTTTTCGGATAAAAAAAATTTATTCCAGAAACATTTCAGAATGGAAACTGTCTTCAAAATTTGTACACATTTCTTTTATGAAAATTGCCTTCCAGTTCACTTTTGTAGTTTTTGTACTTGAGAAGACTTTTAAATGAAACTTTTCTATATTGAAATGTGTTTGGCAAGATCCTTTTTGTACAAAAATAGGTATGTTTAGTTTCTATAGAAATGTCTCTGTTAAAACACTTTCTGTATAGTGATGTGATTGGACATGTACCTGATAAGACATGTATCTGATAAGGCACTTGTCATGTAGAAAATATGTTTTATAAGACATTTTTCACATATTAAATGTGTTTTGTAAGACACTTTTCCTGTAGGAATATGTCTGTTAAGACACTTTTCTTATTAGTATGTTTCTCGTAAGACATCTTTCTTATGTTGGAATGTGTCTGTTCGGACACTTCTTTTTTGCATAAGAATATCTCTGTTAAGATACTATTTTATAAGAAAGTTCCTGGTAAGTTGCAAAGTTGAAGTGTGTTCGTTAAGAGACTTTTCATAGAAAAATATATCTTGAAGGATATTTTTCATATAGAAAAGTCTCAGTGCCTGGGTAGACACTTTTCGTGTAAAAATGTGCGTGGTAAGCACATTCCCCAAAAAAAATGTGTTGGAAAAATATATACATTAGGTGCGCAACTAAGTTCCCGCTGTTTGTCAATAGATGTAAATGTAAGTCGATTCTGCCATAACCTAAACACCATGAACCAAGCTAAGGCACACATACCGCCTCGACACAATAGTGATTTTTTTGACGTCATGTTTTTTCGGTTGTGTGAATACGTATGATTTTGTTCAAAATAATCATCATTTGCGGGAAGTATTGATTTTCTTCTTTCAATCGAAGAAAAGGGCGACTAAAGCTTATCAGGAGCTCCAAATTGTTTACGGAGATGCTGCTTTAAGTAAAACAACGTGTCGAGATTAGTTCCGTCGCTCCAAAGACGGTGATTTTGATGTTGACGACCGTTCGCGTGAAGGAAGACGAAAAACCTTCGAAGACACTGAATTGACGGCATTGCTTGGTAGGGATCCGTGCCAAACGTAGTTAGAACTTGTTTCAGTAGTAGAAGTTACCCGCTAAGCCATTTCCAAGTGATTGAATGCTTGCATGTTGGGAATGAATCAAAAGCGAGGAACTTGGATTCTTTATGGGTTGAAGCCAAGGAACGTTGCGCGCCGTTTTTTCGCTTGTAAACAGCTGCTTCAGCGACAAGAAAGGAACGGTTTTCTGCATTGTACCGCTTAAGAAAAAAGGATTCATTACAGCAATGCAAAGAAAAGAAAGCAATGAGAGTTGCCCGGTCATGCTTTACGTCGTCGCCTCGGTATCGGCGATCGGTATTGATTTCAATGCGATTGAGCCGAGCTTTGCGCGAGAAACGCCCTCAATACACGGTGAGACACAAAAATGTGATTCTTCAGCATGACAACGCTTGGCCTTACGTGGCCAGCGTGGAAACGATGCAATGGGAAGTCTTACCCTATCTATCATGTTCTCCAGATATGGCGCCGTCCGATTGTCTCTTGTTCCATTCGATGGCACATGGTCTGGCTGACCAGCAGTTCCACTCATATGACAACATCAAAGAATGGCTAGATTCGTGGATAGCCTTAAAAGATGACGGAATTCATTGTCGTGACGGAATTCGAGCTTTGCCAGGAAGATGGAAAAAAGTAGTAGCTAGCGATGGGCAATACTTTCAATGAATCATTTGTAAACAAATGAAACAAAAGTAAACAAAGTAAAAGAGCAGAAATTAAATATATCAAGTGATCGCCTTGGGCGTATGCTTTTTGAATAAATCATATTCGAAATTGGAGATCATAAGAACATGAAATTGTAAACATTTTCTAAAAAGAATAAAGAAACATAAATATGAGGCCATCTGTGCATCATGTTACACAGATGGAGAACAAAAAAACATTAAAGTAAACCGACGTATTGTTTGGAACAAATCATATTCAATAAACCAGATCTTTACTCACAACCAAACAAGACACAAACGTTTCATTTGGAACTCGGGTGATCTTGTGCAATTGGGCTACACCACAGAAAGGTGTAAGGAAAGTGGCTAAGTCTCAAATAAGAAATACAAGAGTTGTGAAGGAACAAGGGGCTAGATTGCTCTCCCCCGTAGTTTGTTCTTTTTTTTTAACAACCCGTGTGTTTTAATTACATATCGCATGTAATGTATACAGAAACGTGTCTTGGAAAATACCTTTAAAAAATGCTTACATGTATCTCTTATAGCTTAGGAGATATACCATTCAGAATAATTTTTTTACATTTTTCCTCAGACCATTTACATTTTTTTGACAATCTGTTTTGAATTGAAATTCGATTTTCAATTATTCTGCTCAAATTGCGTAACATCTATTTTTTAAAAGAACAATTCGCTATCCTGGAATATTGCTCACTGCTATTTTATATTAGCCACTTCTAATGGCAAATGTAAGAATATGAATGCGGTAAATTTTTTTTAAATAGTTTTTGTTTTTCTTGTGCAGGGTGTCCGTCGGGAATGTATGCTACTTTGTTTCGCCGCCATTTTGGTAAACATTAGTCTTGACAGTTAATATTTGGCAGTCGTGAAGTAGAGAGGAATCATTGGTCAGGAGGAATCATTGGACCTTACTTCTCTGAAACAGAAAACGGCGTAACGGCAACCGTCAATGAGGAGCGATATCGTGATATGATTGAAAACTTTTTAACGCCACAACTGCATGCTTTGGGCTTGATTAACATGTGGTATCAACAAGACGTTGCCACATCGCATACAGCCAGAATTACAATGGAATTACTGCGAGACCTCTTTCCACAACAAGTTATTTCAAGAAATGGTGATGTTGATTGGCCGGTCGCCTGATTTGACTGCTCCGGACTTCTTTTTGTGGGGATATCTGAAAAGCAAGGTTTATACAAACAAACCAGAAACGCTTGAGCAACTCAAGCAAAATATTCGTTATGAAATAAATGCAATATGTGAGAATGTAATGAAAAATGTGTTCAAAAGGGCTCTCATTTGTAAGGTTAACAGAGGCGGACATTTATCTGACATTGTGTTGCATACATAATTGCCGACATTAAACAAAACATTTATTAATGTAAGATCCATTCTCTTTCATTTAATCAAAAATTATAAACAAAGCAGTGTACCTTACCGACGGACACCCTGTATATACGAAATGTTTTTTTTGTTTTTTAACTTTACATATCCTCGTTATTTACATATTCCCCAATTCACAACAGTAAATGGTTTCTCTTGTCTTTATTTACTCTATGGAGTGATATGACTGGCACCAACGGTGAGGATTACAGGCAGAGGCCGCATTTACCACTGGAGTGCATTTTTTTAAGTCTCTCAAGAGCACAATTTCGTTCGCACACGCTGTTTTACACAGTACGGAACTTTGATCGTTTCGATTTTTATAATACCAGATGTGATTGTTTTTAAGTGTTAGAAATGACATTACTACAATCTACACAAATATACAAAATTATCGAAATGATAAACAGACAGCGGCCGGAGAGCAAGCTAATGCTGCTATCTCGCCCGTTCTCTTTGTTCAATATTCAATTTTGTATATTTTTGTTAATATTTTAATTGTTAATATTAGAGCGACTGGAGAGCAAGGTAATACTTCTCTCTCGTCCGCTATAATAGTCTAAATTTACATTCTATAGACAAATGTGGCGTCTATCTGTATTTCTTCCCTGTGTTGAGTATTTTATTCTTTCTGGATGATGGAATGTTGGATGAAATGAAGATGTCGTTTTTGCAATATATTTATGTTTATTTGCAGCTAGAACCAATGCGATAAATAAATAGTAATAGATAAAAAAGGAAGTGGTAACAAATAAGTGGCAAGAATTACAATGTGTACTATATGTATAGGTATGTAAGTGTAACTTCTTTAAGCGTATATTTTAGAAAGATCGTTAAGACCAATCCTAGAATATTCAATTACCATGTAATCTCTTTCTCCCTTTATCTGTAAATGGGAAGTTTTTAGAATTACGTTTACGATAGTAGGTTATGTTTGTTTCTTTTACACCGATTATATAATCTATTGATATTACTTTTTCACCTGTTGTGTAAATAAGAGCATTCTTGAAGTAATTTTATGTTAAGCAACACTATTCTGTAAATATGTTTTTTTCCTCTAAAATATTTTAGCATTTTCTAGAATAAGTAATTTTATTAAAAAATAGAGCAACTTTGTGTTTTTGAATGAATTGATAAAGTTGGCGCTAAAGTGGAAATACATTCCACGATTCTAAAAATTGAAGCAATTTGACGCTTCCTCTCTTCCCTCTTGATCCGATTTAAGAGAAATGATTTAGAAGTTTAATGGAATTATTGCAACATGAGCAAAGAAATATGTCAAGAGAGTTTTATTCCTTCTGGATAAGAATAGTGCAGACGATGGCCGCCTGATGGCTTTGAAATAGCGCAGCGGGTAAGAATTTCCCCTTGGGAACATTGAGCGAAATTAAAAATAAACAGTGACAATAAATAAATAATAATAGAAAAATAACGAATGGTAAGAAACAAAGGGTAACAATTTCAATGGGAGTAATTTGATGTTTCTTCTCCTTTCCCTTTTTATTCGATTTGAGATAATTACTGATTTAGAAAATGAGTGAAATCATTGCGATGTGAGTGATATGAGTAGTCCGTTATTTGTGATTATTAACATATTCCATAATTCACAATAGCAAATGGTTTTTATGTTAAGCAACAGTAGTATTTACTAGTGTTAGTATTTACCCTATGGACATGAGTGATGTGACTGACCCGTTATATGTCGTTATTTACACATTCCACAATTCACAATAGGAAATGATTTCTCTTGTTATTATTTACAAAGATGATGGTAAAGTAAAGACCAATATTTTCTCTCCACCAATTATTTTTCTCCGGAAACAAAGTTGAGATGATTAAATAGCCTAGAGTGTAAGATGATCTCGCTCTCTTCGTTATTCTCTTTACACAATAACATCATAAGATTATGTATGTTTGTTCTATTTTTGAAGATTGTAATAAGTTGATCAATAACGTACGAATACTATTACATATGACATTAAAAAGACGCTAAACTATTAAAGTTTCGCTTTGGAAGAGAGCGAATTTCATTCCAGAGAAAAATTATTGGTCCGTCGTCTTTGTTATTTACTTAATGGATATGAGTGATATGACTGGCCCGTTATATGTTGTTATTTACATATTACCCTATTCACAATAGCAAATTATTTATCATGTTGTTATTTACTTTATGCCCAAATCCAAAATTTTTGTTGTATTGTAATTCATTGAGAATGTTGTCATTCGTCTTCTTCTCGAATGCTAAGTATGGCGACATATTACGATGGTTTGTGAACAGAATGACTGACATGGAGTTCATCTATCCACTACTAGATAGCACCCTTTATTAGTATTTCATTTCAGATGTGGGAAATTAGAAAATATTTTGCGTATCAAAATTTTCCTGTGGAATACCGGCGTAATATGAACCATAAATTGCATGAGCTACATGCCGACATCTGGGACTAAAGCTCCATTAGAAGGAACAGAGTTTTGGAACGCCGTTGAAACTTGGCGTGACGAGTTGGAGAGTTGGAGCGCAAAAGATCAATACGCTTGAGGTTATTCTCTCCGTGTGGGGTATAACAGATAGGATCTCAAAATCCGATCTTTATAATTTCACCCGGGCGATGGAAATAATATATCATTTCATACGGGCAAAAAGAAAGCGATTAAAGTACCAACTGCCTTTTGACGAAATGTGTTTTATGAATTTTAAATCGATAAAGCGATGTCCGAGTGTCCGGCTGGCTGGCTGGCTGGCTGGTAGACACGATACCGAAAGTTTTTATGTAAATTAGAAATTTTAATAGCCAAAATTTTTGGCAGACTGCAGCCGGAGATTGTAAATGAGCTATATTTTTTCATTTAAATTTAAATTTCTGTCCACTGCAATATTTTATAATGTGTGGTAATTTACCAAAAAATAATAATAATAATTTGTGTGAGAGTTATCAGGAAAGGCGTGTTTATCCGATCGATTTTTAATAAATTTTAACAAAATAACTGCAGTATATGAAATGGGGATTACAAGGAAAAAATTAAATTTTGATTTGGTTTCAACAAGACAGTGTCACGAGCCACACAACACGACCACTTTTAGCTTTACTGCATGAGAAATTGTCAGAAAGCGTAATTTCACCTAAAGCGACTTCTACTGGCCATCAACATGACGCCGTTAGACTTTTTGTGGGGCTACCGTGTTTACGCGGATAATCCCCAAACATTGAAGCGCTTGAAAATCAACATTCGTCAAGTTATCGGTCAGATACTGCCCGAGTAGTGTGAAAAAGTGGTCGAAAACTACCTCAAAAGGTTCCACTGCTGCAGCCAATTCTGAGAAGGTTATTTAAATGATATTGTATTTCGTACATAATAACATAACTTTATGTGTTTTTTTTATTTAATTTTACTTTTGAAACCGAAAAAGGGATAACCAGGTACTCTTTAAACACTTCCTTCTGGGAGTTACATTTCTGCCTTACCAAATGATATGAATCTCCGTTCCTCCTACTGAAAATTTCGTTTTCTGAACGGTTGTAAGGAATAAAAGCCAACATTTGCAAAATGGTTTGTTTATTAGATTTATAAATATAGTTAGTTGGATTTTGTTGTTGAAATTCGACAATATAAACGACTTAAAATATGGAACGATATGTGATTACAATAATTTTGTTTAGCTTTTAGATTACAATTGAAAATTTGTATGCTATGTATAAAGATTATTGCAACGGCCATACAACGATCTTATGAAGAGATTTATGCATGTTTTATAAATTTAATAATCAATCGGTATTATGTGACTTAAATAAATATATTAGCATAATTTTCTTGAAATTACATAATATTATAATTTGTTAACGCTTCGTTTATATATCACTCAAATGCCGTGATTGTCTCATTCAAAATGCTAAAATCTTTTCAATGCCAATCAGTGACTTGCGATTAAATTTATTTCAAATGAAGGAATAGACATTTTTATACAATTTTTATGTATTTTTATGGGTTTAAGTAATAATTTTATTTTATATGTTACAATAACTTAATGTTTAAGGAGACACGGAGGGAAATGACGTAAATTTTATAGTAATATTTATAATATAAAATGGTAAACATTTCTGATAATTTAAAATTTTTTACCTTTTAATTTTGAAATACATTACTCATATTTGATATGTTCATCCCTGTATCAATAAATTATTGTACAAAATTTTCTTGCGTTTAATTCTCTTAACTCATAGATCGATTTTATTATAATCAGATTTATTAACATACCAGCAATTACGCTAAGTATCCCCTACCATTAAAAGCAACAAAAAACTGCATAGGACGAAAAGGTTTCCTTGCGGTTGATTGTGAGAAAAAACACAAATAACTTCTTCCTGGAAAAGAACAATCTCTTTAAAGATGTTGGTTTAGGTAAAAAAATATCGAGTCTGATAAAACATCAAGAGTACAAAAATATGGCAAATGTAATTGAAGGTAAATTCTGAAATGTCTTCATTTTAACATTGATCGATTGTACAATTCACCATATTGCTAAGGAAGTAATTTTGAAAATAATTGAGATAAGGGTTTAATGTAAATTTTAATGAACTTAAAATGTTGCCATTGTTAAGGTTTCATTTTCCGAAATGATATTGATCTCGAAATATGGCGATATCATTGCAAGGCTTTAATTTACAGTCCGCTAGATTATTGTAAATTATTATTCTGTTAGAAAGAACAAAGGCAGAGGTTTGATGATTGAATTTAGAATTTAGGTTTAAAAAGAATATACTTTACATTAAGGCTTTCTGATTCTAAAGACTCTAAATTGTTACAAAACCAATAAAGATTGTTTACTTTGTTCTAACAATTTAACTTTATTCTGAAGCAGACAGATATAAATATAAGAAAACTCTTCATCAAATTTCTAATTTTAAAGGTCGCAAATCAATCAAATCAAATTTGGTTAATAAGTTTTTGAATTTCATTCCACATCGGAAGGGAAAAACGTTACAACAGCCAGTTTTCTAAAACTAGCGATGGTAGAAATCGATATCAAAAGATTTTCTTGGATAGTTCCATAATTGAAAGGATCTTTACCATTACGAAGTTCAAAGATCTAATATGGGAGTCTCGTTATATATTATTTATTTAGCTTGATTCCGGCTTAGTCTAAAAATTTGTATCAATTTGACTTCCTGGGACTAAAAATAAGAAACCTGAAGACCTCATTTTACATCATTTTTTATACAGTTTGCTGTTAGAAAGAGTAAAGTTGATTAAAAATGCTCAGGTTCAAAGTGAAACCAATTTACATTGTGGCCATCTTAAATAGTATTGAAATTTTACTTTACATTTTATTCCTATTAAAACGAACATTTTTTAATTTTGATCAAATCTGTAGTAGTAAGATTGTATAAAACGGAATGGACAGATTTTATAATAGATTGCTTTCTGAAGATAACGATGCTGGAAATAGTTCTATATAGTTCTATATTTGAAAGAATTTTAACAATTAATGAGAGAGTTTTCTTATATATACGTAATACTTGTTTCTATTAATTCAGATATAATTTAATTGATTATAAACGTGTATTAATTTAATATTATGGGGCTAATATACAATTAGTTTACTGTCAGAGGCATCGAT